>JABJVR010047939.1:45130-60609 GCA_025773905.1 Chitala chitala
CCCTCTGACTCTAATTCGGAGCTGACTTTTTGAGTTGTAGCCCGCAGTGCCCCGGCTCATTCATTTTCAAACCTCTCATGTGAGTGAAGGCAAATGCAGACACCAGGAAACGGATCAAATCAACAGCTAAAACACAGACATACTGTCCGGCTCGTGCTCTTGGAGAGGGGTTGTCATAGACAACGTTGTGTTATCGTTGCACATTGCCAGTGAAGTTTTACTTGGGTGGACAGTGTTAGGCAACATGCATTTAAATCGCATCTGCAGTTTTTTTCATCAGATGTGTCTTCTGGCGGCTGCTGTAATCTCAGGTAGACAGCACATTTTAAAACGATAATTTGACGTGATTTATGTACGTTACGTCTAACTGCATACCACTGTACATAAACGAACACAAGACTATGATATTGCATTGTTTTTGCTAATATGTTAGGGTAACTGGTTTTAGTGTGAAATTGACGTTGACGTACCGGTTTGCTTGATCAGTCTTCAGCACGGGCAGTCACATGCGTTTAACCCAGCGCTGTTATTTTTCATAACGTGTAACTTTTATCCACTCCGATTATGTCTGTAACTTGTTTTTTTTTTTTCCCAATATAGGTCTACAGATCTTCCAGGAATTTGAGACGGAGATCGTTTTCCCAGAGGTGTTTCTTGACACAGGTCCGCCGGATCCTGACAGACCGAGCAGCCGAGAGAGGGATGCCAGTACGGGGAGCAGCTCTCGGGAGGTCCGCTCCGTTTCTAACTGGGAAGAGTACGACTCGCAGGAGTTACACCACTGGGATCTCTCAAAACCGCAAACGGCATCTCCCTCAGAAGTGAAACTCAGAATATCTGCTTTTGGCAAGGATATGCGTCTCATCTTAAAGAGGGATACTCGATTTCTGTCCCAGAAATTCATGGTGGAGGAGAGACTGAAAGCACGAAAGGCATCTCTGCGCGACACGCAAGGTCCTTCTTCTGCCAGCGCAGAGAAAGCCTGTTATTACAGTGGGACTGTTCTCAATTACGTTGGATCCATCGCCTCATTCAGCACCTGCGCCGGGCTGGTAAATGTGCATTAACTATTTTTTTCCCCAGTCCTGTGCTAAAATTTTCGTTTGCGCTCACGCGTGGTTATCAGATTGTTATTGACCAGCTTTTCTGAGTCGATCATGTTTGGAATTCTAACTTTTTGCTTTTGACCAAACGATCCCGTTACACCTGACCGCTTTTTGTTTATTTATTTTGCTTAGTTGCATGCTCTAAATTTTAATTTGGCAAAGATTTTCGTTTCTGTACAGTGCATCAGTTAGGAGTCAGTAACAGCAGGCTAAACAACACATTACTTGCACATGAATCCAAATATTTTCAAAAGCAAAGTGAGATCTTAACACATTGAGTCGCGTGTGAATTGTTGCGACACTGTCGTGTCCACGTGGTTTACAACTACGAGCCCCTAGATGCGTTGTAGCGTGTCAAAAAATATCTTTTTTCAGTTGATACATCATTAATCGTATTTTCAGATTTAATAACCTCATCAATATAAACATATTTCTATAAAGAACATTACAGACCTGAGCAATTTGATATTTTTTATAAATTTTGATTTAAGGACTTTTCTTTTGGAAACACCAGCACGTCATCATTAGTCATGTGGTAGTAGGTATAACAACTAATGCACGAGCACCGAATGTTTCCGTGCTATTGTGGAATGCTGTCCGAAATTGTTTGTTTGTTTATTTATTTACAGAAATCCGTTTCTAATTGCATAGAGATGGGCCTTGTGGTACGTGTATTACATTACGTTAAGCCACTCTCCGCTCACAGCTACACAGACATGCACAGGCTCCAATATTAATAGTATTTAGTAGCTCTGTGGACTGAGCTGAGCAGAACTGACTTGCAGATAGCAGGACTCCTAAAAATGCAAAACTGTTCATAGCGTGAACATGAAGTGCGTTACAGATACTGTGTATGTTATGTAAAAAAATTGGTACATACAGTAGTTTCTTTTTTAATTAGTAGTGGATGCTGAAGTAAAAAGCCTGTCAAAATATTTTTAGGTTTTATATATATGGCCCATATATACATAAAATACGTACTACTGGTAGTGTTAAATAATAAGACCGTTGCATTTGCTTTCCTTAGATGCGTTGGGGTCCATGTCCTCGCTGTCTTGAGCCAAGCGAGAACAGAAGCGATGGTTGGTGCAGGTGTGGCTCGCTGAGTTGTTCTCTTGAGTCCAGAGATCGGTGACTCATTGACTCACCTTCATTAAGGAGCTGGATCACATGTGAGGAGACACAGTCATTAGTGACCTCCTGAGGTGAACTCTTGTGGTTTTCATGGCTTGGAAGTCTTCCCAAGGGTTTGGACTGGAGTCACTGGCTTCCTCTTATTAAGTCAAAGCATCACCTCTCAGTGAAGCTGGTAAAAAAAAAATTGGCATGTGAAAAATGCGCCGTTGTTCACTTGCTGGGTATATATGAAACACAAGCCCAATTAACAAGACAGAATGAGCATTTACTTTTACAAGGGCAACAAACTGGAGGTGGTCATACATACTGGAATTTTTTGCATTTCCTTGAGCCAAGTGTATCTTATAATTTAAGACGTGCGTCTTGTTAGAATCTCGCTGTGGAAAATGGAAAACACAGTATCTGCCCATTTGCATGATTTGAACATATTCATCTTTCACTTAAATGCAAGAAAAACCTTCCACAATATCATCTTTGGCGCAAGTGGTTCACTCCAGCAAGCCTACCAGCCAACCAAATCACACACATATCCATGCGATCTCCTTGGAGATGCTTTTGAAAAACTTTTGAGATACCAAGAAAACCGTTTACTGGGGTCGGGGGGGGGATGGGAGACGAGGGCTTTGTGACCGCTACAAAGTAGGGAGGATTCCAAGTTAACGTCCAGCTCGCTGGTGGTACAGTGCAGGCACTCCGTTTAAAAGCGTGGGAAGGGTGTCTTTCTGGGAAACTCCCAAAACTATAATAGGATGACTTCACGCCTTCAAGTGTCCGACAGACGCCCTGAACGTGAGTCTTGTTGGAAAGCAGCGAGGTCCTAGAGGAATAGCGTTAAGTGTTAGTGTTAATTGACAGTGAAAGGTAGGGAATGTTCTGCACTGAGACAGTGAGAAAAGAACTTTTATTGAAAACTGTGTTGAGCTCGACTCTGAGGTCCAGGTTTGCACTGAGAAAGTCAGATGAACACAAATCCGACTTGACAACCGTCAGAAGCTTACAGACAGCTAGAAGGCAGCTTGGCCAAGTGTTGAGAGGTGGTTTCAGCAAAGTAGTTAACTTTAATCTAGGGATTTTAATTGGCTTTGAATCACGAGCAACAACGTAATAATGATTTACACCAATCATTATGACACAAGGGTATTGGAATTGGCATCTAACGAGGTTCAGGCACTGTTACCATGGTGACAAGGGCACGCGCTTGGATAACAAATGAAACAGGGTTGAGGTGGGCACTTTTTATTTAAAGGGACTCATTCAGTTGCTTTGACTCTGGTTTTTCTCAGTGCTTGTTTCTGGTTTGCCATTAACTGTGTTGGTTCTGTTTTTGATATTTTTCACTTCGAATCCCCAGTTCCCTGGCCTTGTAGCTCAATGGCTCTGCAAGTAAGCAGGCTTGCCTCTGTGTTGTCCAACCATCTTGAGGCCGTGAGCGTGACATGTATGCCAATTACGTGTCTGTCAGAATCACTAATATCCTGTGTGTTAATGGATCTGCTGTTGACAACATAATCAGTAGTTACATTTTGACCCACTGGAGATGCATTGCTGTGTTTGACATCCTCTCATTCACAGACACACAAATTTATTTAAACAACCTGACAATTAAAATAGAGCTACTTACTTATCAAACAGATGTGATAACTACAAAAAATTAGATAGTGAACACTGAAAAACCATGTAACACACCACACTCACATTTTCCTATGCGAGGAGAAGTTCAGCCACAGGTATTTTTATTTATGGCAGAATTTCCTTTTGGCACCACAGACACAGTCATTTTCCTTTAATCAACAGAAGCATCTGCTTATTTAGTCTGTGCAATCCATCAGAATTAATTGAACTCAAACCGCGTAAGGCGAAGAAATTAAAATGCCACTTTAGAAATGTCCTCTTCAAACCCAAGGGGTGTTTTAGTGTCATGTCCTGTATAGCATTGTTTGCTTGCAGCTTTTGGATTGAGCAGAAGGAGCAGTCTGTTGTTTGAGATGCCAGTGTGGTCAGGGAGCTTTGACAGGGTACGGGAGGAGTAGGCAAACTGAGGCTTATTATTTAGCTGGACTGACATGTGGTGTAGGTTCTGCACAGTGAAGGTTATCCTGGATCAGTGGCAACTGATACCCTCAGTCTCAGGCTCCTCAGAGAAGCCGCCTGGGGAAGCGAAGGCCTTGCCACACTTGTAAATGCCCTTGATCCTTCAGAAAGAATCAAATCGTCATCTGTAGATGCCAACCCCTTAGGGTGTTTTTCCTTAGAAGTGAAAACCGCTAATGAGTTTTAACTTTAGCAGTATGACTCACGGGGCTTCTAAATGTTAGCAGATTTTCTGTTCATTTAATTTTAAAGGAAGAGGTCAATAAATTACCCAAAAAAAATATGATTTTTGTTTAGGCAGTCATTAGTCATTGATTATATATTATTTTATTTAATTCCTTATTATTGGATTGTTGGAGGGAGTGTAAATATTTACAGTATAGTTTTGAGAGGTTTTCGGTGGTGCGTTGTAGAATGAGTCCAGGCAAGAATTACCTAATCCTGTGTTTCATGTTTTCTTTTTCTAAAATACCAACCATAAAAATAACATCTTACCATGCAAAATCCTGACAAATTATTCCAATGTAGTCTTGCTGATTGGACTATATCGTTATTAACAGAAGTCACTCTGTCAGACCATCGACAGTCTTTCTGGTTATTTTCACTGACCTGTTGCTTTCAAAAAGTCTGTAGTCTGCATTTCACAGACACAAAATGCATTTGTTTTTTCTTTGTGTTGACGTTTCTGCTTCCGAATGCAAATGGGAGGGAACAATTTATACAGTATTTGTCTTTGGGATAAATTAAGCTTCTGTCTGTTTGTCTGTCCGTCTGTCTCTCTGTCTGTCTGTTTGTCTATCAGCTAGATAGCATAAACTTGGCTAATTGAACAGAACAAAGACCACTGCTACTGGCAAGTCTGTCCCATAGTGTGTACTGTGTATTCTGTGTATGTAAACACTTACAGGCATAATCCATAATGTGAATACAAAAATATTTAGGTATAATCTATACTGTGTATGTAAAAGCACTTACGGGCATCTTGCAAAATTTGGCACTGTTTACTTTTTGGTTTCATTCTGTCTCGTGGCCTTCTTGCTTGTCTGCTTAGCATTTACGCTAGCAAATCAATTCCATCCTGTTTCCTCTTACGATGCCACGAAAAGCTGTTGAGGAGAATCGAATTACCATCACCGAGCAGCTATATGAATGAATGTGTGCATTTACAAGTGGGCCTGTGCCTTAAACGTCAACCTCTGTCTTTAGCAAATATAATTAGGCAAGCAAATATATATATATATGTATATATGTGCTTATATATCCAATATCTGTACACACATGAGTGTTTGGGTCTTTATATATATCTTGCACATATCTGGCCTACATTGCAGTGTAGGTTGCTTTATGTGTTGCTGTTTTGTGTTGTAACAAATGCAAGCAGAAAATAACCTTCTTTTGTTTTGCATGCACATTTTCTGGTTGTATGCATATGAAGAATATTTTTAGAGAGGTAGAGAGAGTATATAGGTAAATTTATCTTATTGTTTGGCAGAAAAACTTTTGGGTTTTTTCACAGACGTTCATCACAACAGGGACACCATGTGACATAGTGATTTGAACATCGTTTAGTGCTAAACAGAAACAGTCTACTGAGAAATGGCTCATTAAAAAACGGTACAGATGAAGACTTCATAACTTTAGCAGTTGTTAAAGTAGCATTTTTCTACATCAGACGAGTGAGTTTCTTCTGTGTTTTCCTGTTGCAGATGGGCTTTATTCAGCTCCCGAGGGATTTTTTGTTCATCGAACCTTTGAACGATACTGTGGCCTTCTTGGGACATCCGCACCGTGTCCACAGAAGAAAGCGCTCCGCAGAGGACAGGTCGAGCGAGGGGAATGCTTTCAGCTACTGTGAATTCATTCCTGGTAATGTCCTTTTCACGGCACATTTGTCATACTCCACTTTTGAATGAACTGGAATTAAATGGCTCACTGTTTGAATTTTGTCAGTCTTGGCAGGCAAATCCCTATAATCCAGGACCTCAAAGTCAGACTGCAGAGGCCAATATGTATGTAGGTTCTAAGATGTTATAACTGCACCTGCCAGTTATTTGGTTATTGTAATAATCTTAATAATGCTCCTCAGTCAAGCATAGCTTTTCTGCCCCTGTCTGATAAGCCCAGTGTCTACTGTAGAAGTGTGGCATTGTGGCTTAGCGGGCAGCAATGTTGCCTCATATGTTCAGTGTCACTTGTTTGAATGCAGTGTCAGCCTTTCTAAGTGGGCAGAGTAAGCAAGGTCTCTTCTCATATTTTTCTTCTGCAGGGTTCCCTCATAAAGTCCTCAGTTCTGATGCTCAAACTTGCATCCTGAGGTGCTTTAGTAAGCATCCAGGTCCCCTTGCAACCCTGAGTCTGAAAAAAACGAAACAAAAAGTACAGCCTGTGCAGTTCTGGAGAGAGTCACGGATATTATCTGTCCATGTGAGCAGGTAGACCAGGAGAATGGATGGCCTGGAATGACATTAGGTTCACAGCCCCCAGTGGGTTGTGTGAGGTCGCTGCTTTGATGTGCAGTCCTGTACAGCTGAGCCAAAGCGCATTGAAAAGCTCTGTCTGTATAATGTAGTGTCATGCAGCACTGAGCTGGATTTCTCCAAGTGTGTAAATGTTTTGCTTCCCAACAGTTTGGTTAATCTCCTGTCTAGTCAGACAGATCTATCTCAGGAAGAGAGTCTGTTTATGTGCAGCCATACTGACAAGCATGGATTGTCCATGCCCTGGTCAGCTCTAGTGTAAACACACCTCTCTTAGGAAATTGTTGTTTAGTGGGCCGCACCAGCCTAGCGCTTTACTTGAGAAAGTGCCTCTTCTGTCATTCTGTATGGACGCGAACACTTCAGTGTAGCAGAACGGCACTGGAATGTCAAGCATCTTCACCCCAGAGTTTATGCAAATGCCTCGAGGCAGGATTGTAGCTGATGTATGGTGACATGAACCTTTCAGTTCTCAAAAAAAAGCATTCCTGCCTCTCTTCTCGTGTTGGCCAGTTCTGGACAAGGAGAAGATTATTGCCTGTCAGAGGTAAGTTACAGACCCTGCCAGGATGAATCCCGGAGCGCTTCAAGCAAAGCCACTGCTGCACACTTGAAGGTTTTCGTTAGGAGGCCGCACCTAACGGCTTTTGATTTACACACGTTGCTCCTTTCGCCAGCTGAGCTGTGTTACCCATCAGGTGTACTGCTTCTGCACGGCCATGCAGTGCCCTGCTTTATCTGCGTGAGTAAAAACCATGCCACGCATCACGTGTCACCCGCAGACAAGTCAAAAGGTAAAAGCCGAAAGTCGACTGAGGGTGGACGAGGGAAAAGGTTCTCCTACAAACAGCCGCAGGAGTATAACGTGGAGACCCTTGTTGTGGCGGACCCTGCCATGGTTAGTCATCACGGCTCGGAGGCGGCGAAGCGGTTCATTCTCACTGTTATGAATATGGTAAGAATTCTTTTTTCAATCATTTGTTACTATGTATCAATTAGCTGTTTTCCTGGTTTTAACTGCTGTTATGTGTTTTGATGATTTTCCTTCTGCTTAATGTGGATCATGTTAATTGAAGTGGAATTACATAAAAAGTGATTAAAAAGAGGCTTCCTGTAGTTACAAGACAATGTTGTCTTTTAAGGCTGTTTTTTATGTTACTGTAGAGTATGGCCTAAGAAACAATAACTGAATAAAAATTGGCTAATGACATAATTTTTGCTACTACTATTATTCCCATTAATTATCGATATTATATGAATGACTAATATTAGACCACAAATATAACACACCCATATAAACATGTCACTATAAAGAATCAGCCATGGTGAACACATGCTACACTGCCAAACTTATTACATAATAACAGTAGTGATATTAACACACTGCATTTGGTTCCTGGTTTCTGATGTCTGGAGTATACCTCCATGTAGACATTAACTCATCCACTGCTAGTCATGCAGATTTTCACCTGTCCACTTCTTACACTAACATTTGGGAAGGTCCTTTCACATGACATCACCTTGTTCCCCTGTCAGTCCTTTCGCATAAAGTCATCTTGTCCTCTTGTAGGCTGTTGCTTCTATTATCTGGACCTTTGAAAGGTCTCTGTGCCAATGATAACAACACCTTCTGAGTCATGTGTGTGCCGTGCCTTCTCTTCTGTGCCCTCACACTCTTTCCACATCTCTCTGCTCTGACCTGTCACAGTGTTTGTTGTTTCCCATGTGCTAACTACAGTGTGTCTGTTGACAGCATAACACTGACTGTGCAAAGTACAACCCCCGTCCCAAAAAAGTTGTGATGTTTTGTAAAACGTAAATAAAAACAAAATGCAACAATTTACAAATCCTTCTTGCCATATATTCAATAGAATACAGCACAGAGATAACATATTTAAAGTGGAAACTGATCGACTGTATTGCATTTTGTAAAATAAATTATTATTTAAAAAAAGTAGGGACATGGGCATGTTCACCACTGTTATATCACCACCTGTTCTTTTAATAAAACTCAGTAAGCATTTAAGAACAGAAGACACCAATTGTTGAAGTTTAGAAAGTTTTGCCATTCTTGCTTGATGTAGGTCTTAAGTCCTAAGTCTCCACTGTCATATGTTGCACTTCATAATATACCAGAAATTTTCGGTAGGGGACAGGTCTGGACTGGAAGAAGGCCAGTTAAGTACCTGCACTATTTTACTGCGAAGCCATGTGGTTGTAATGCATACTAAATGTGGCTTAGCATTGTCCTGCTGAAATAAACAGGGATGTCCCAGACAGAGATGATGTCTGGATGGTAACGTATGTTGTTCCAAAATCTTTTTGTACCTCTTGGTATTAGCGGTGCCCCCACATATGTGCAAGTTACCCACGCCGCGGCCACTAACACACCCCCATACCATCACAGATGCTGGCTTTTGAACTTCTTGTTGATAAAAATCAGGGTGGTGCTTCCTTCCTCTAGGGTGGTCTTTCGCCCTGTGGACAGATCAGCCAATGTTTCCAAAACAGACCTGAAATATGGACTAGTCAGACCACAGCACACTTTTCCACTTCACATCAGTCCATCTCAGATGAGCCCAAACCCAGAAAAGTCATCAGAATTTCTGGATGATGTTTATGTACAGTTTGCGTTTTGCTCTGTAGAGTTTGAGCTTGCATTTAGTGAAGTAACAGGAAACTATGTTTACCAACAAAGGTTTCCTGAAGTATTCCTGAGCCCATGTTGTTATATCTTTTATTGTGTGACCTCAGTGTTGAATGCAGTGCCACTTGAGGGATCAAAGATCTTGTACATTCAGTGTTGGCTTTGATCCTTGGCCATTACACACACGGATGTTACCAGATTCTTTGAATCTTTTGATAATGTTATGGACCGTAGATGTTGATAGACTAAAATGTTTTGCAATTTCACACTGAGCAATATTACTCTTAATCTAATTGACTATTTTCTACACGTATTGTCAGACTTCTCCCCATCCTTACATTTGAAGGACTGAGCTTTTCAAAAATGCATCTTTAATATCTTTTTTTAGACTATCACTTCATACCAGTTACCGTTTTTTTAACTGTGAAATGTTTGTCAGTTTTTTTTCTTGACATGTTTATGCTTTTCTTGCACCTGTCCTAACTTTTTTGAAATGTGTTACAGCCATCAAGTTCATAAGAATCATTTATTTACAAAACGCGATATAGTTGACCAGTTTGAACTTAAAATATGCTGTATTGTACTGAATAAACGTGATGATGGATTTGTAAATCATTGCATGTAGTTTTTATTTACATTTTACAAAACGTCCCAACTTTTTGGAACAGGGGTTGTACTAAATCGATTTGCATTTTTCACTCTTTACTCTGTAGCTAGAGCTCTCCCACTGTACTGAACTGAACTAAATACTGTTGGATTAATAATGTTTTAATACAAATACTTCATGCTCTGTTTTTAACTTAGGTTGTGTTGGTATAGCATGGTGGGACTGTTGTTAAATTTATGTATACTGAAAATGTACATATATACAAAAAGGTATGGTAATTTAGTGTTCACCATTCAGTTTAGTTATATTTTTACCCTGTATTTCTTCCTTTGTTGTACAGTGCATGTTGATGGCACATGAATTACCCCTGGGATCAATTATGTTCCATCTTATCTAAACAACAGGTGTTGTAGTATTGGCTGGCCAAAGCATTGTCTGAATAAATCTAAATCAGTTAAGGACGTAGCACTGATTGACTGTCTGTTTTAAGAGTTTTTAAAAGCTTGATTAACTTGTGTTTTATTTTAGGTTTTTAACTTGTTCCGACATAAGAGTCTTGGCATCCAGATCAACATTCGTGTAACAAAACTCGTGCTTCTTCAGGAAACTCCAGTAAGCTCATATCTTCTTCTCAAATGTGGATCTAAAATATGATTATTCAGAGCATAAACTCCCCAGACAAAAGTCACAATATGTTGAAGCTCTCCTGAATTAGATGGATATCTGTCACACTTAACAGAAAGGTGATCTGCTGTACCAAACTATTCAGAATCCACTAGAATAACTTTTCCTATACTGTAGTGTTTTCCATACTCATGCGCTACTATTTTTCTGGGTCATGAGTATTAAAATCTGACAACATGGAACTCGTTTTTAAACATGGGATTTATGTCAGCAGCTCAGCATCTCTTTACCATCAAATGTGTAGGTACGCTGCATGCAATCTTCCACATGTGGACACTTAGGATTCGTTTGACTGCATCACTGTAAATCTCAACATTTCTTCAATCATTTAAATTAGGTGTCTGCTGACCATGTGCTATTAAAATGTGCATTTAAGTAGATGCAGATGAAAACCTGTGTTTTCATTTATCCTCATACAAATTTTACATGAAAGTGGCCGGGTTACTGCACATGTACTTATTAAAGGAGATGATCTTTCATGATCTGCAGTTTTAATCCACTTGTGTTCGTTAATGTAACTGAAGAAATTTAGAAACAAAAGAAAACTTTTGGGGGCTTTGGATGACGTATAAAGGAAAATGAGAAGCTAGTTAAAGCAATGAAAAAGGGGCTGTTTTGACAACAGTCCAGAGGCTTTAATGCATTTCTCAAGGGAAAATTGCTTTAGCAAAATTGCACTCAAAGTAAGTGTATTAAAATGCCACCTTTTGCTTTGGAATGGATCCTGAGAACTGTCAGAGATTGTAGACTGACCTACTCCTTTTTAGTACAGACCAAAGTTTTACCTTTTCAGGCTGTCTTTGACCATTAGACAGCATGTACCTAACTTTTATATTCACTACTGCACAGCTGTTGCCTTCTGAAACTATGCAATGTGGTATGCAGACTACGATTGATCGATGTGTGTTTCTTCATGGCCCACATTGTTAGAATGTGTTGTATTGGCTCAGACTAGTTTGTATTTGGCAGTACCACAGTTTTAGGCCTTTCATTAATTAAAAAAAAGTATATGCAGTACCATGACTCCATAATGGTTCGCTGACACATGCTAACGTGCTAATTACAGTAGCACGTACTCCACCCTGCTTTAAACATTGACCAATAGGAAGCCAGATACAGCTTTCCAAGGAGGATAGCTATTGATGTAGACTAGATTGGGAGCCTTATGGGAGCGGAGTTTGTCCACACAGGGTGTCACGTTCTCTGTTCTCAGGCAGGCCTCTACATCGGACAGCACGGTCAGAAGATGCTGGAGAGCTTCTGTCGATGGCAGCATGATCAGTATGGCAAGAAGGGCCTCTATGCGGACTTCAGCAGTGCGTGGACAGAACGCTCGCCCTCTGTGGACACAGCTGTTCTCATCACAAGGTATGACGCGTCCGTCGTTTGCCTACCAGAGTAGCCATGGGCCAGAGCCATGGGCAGCAAGGGACGCGGACCAATTAGAAGACTTGTCTGTGAACAACTTCAGACTGGCGTGAGAGCGCTTCAGTGGGACGCTGTCGATTCCATGCAGATTGGTTTTCTGGTTTTCCTTTTAGATGCAGTATCTTGGATCACCTTTAAACCGCTGTGTGCTAGGAACAGACTGCAGGTTTTTAATCCCATAAAGAGTCAGTCTGTTTCTGAGTATCTGAGCCGTGCTTTTTCCCAGGCACGGTATTTCATTTCAGCAAGCAGGTGCTTTACATTTAGGGTGTCATGGAGCTGTGTGAAACAGGGTGATTTTTTTCTGCATTTAATCAACCAGCTGTTTCTAAAACGTTTTATTTGTTGTAACAGCTCTGTCCATTGTCTTTCTTGTGACCAGTCGGGACCCACTGGTCTGGTGTTTGGCAAGAATAGGAGTATCACAGGGCCAGGCCGTCCTGAAGGGACCTGTGGTGAAAAGAGAGAATGAAGCAGCTTGGAAAAAGATAATATAAAGAATAGACAGAAAAATACTGATCAAACAATTGTGGAAAAAAGTGGTTTTTCATTCTAGTAAGCCATTTAAATTTCACTCCAAATTTTGCAGTCAGCAGTATTGGGTAGAATGTTTTGGAATTTGTTTGTTGTACTAGCTCTGATTTGCTGAATATTTAAAAATATCTCTGACAGACGTATGTATCCTTCTGTTTCTCTGACTTCTTGTTAGTTTCTTTAGAAATAATTGCTTTCTGCTGTAAGTTGTGTGCCTATCTGTGTTGCATCTGATGGTAGAGATGTGGTAACCCAAACGGTCAAAAATCATTGCAGCCTCAAAAAAGTCAGTTACGTTTGAAAATTTAGTGCAAGTTCATTCTCACTGACGTCTTTCGGTCTGTTCAGTGAGAGAATCCTGACAGCCATAATGACGTATAATTTTTTTATTCCTCAATATTATTTTATTTAATGTTTCATTGTAGGAATTCAGGTTAAGTAGCCTTATTTAGTAAGTATTGCCCTGGCAAACAAAGGTGGCATGGTGGTTAGCACCGTCACCGTGCATCTCTGAGCCCAGGATTCGATTCCCACCTTGGGTCTGTGTGTGTGGAGTTTGCATGTTCTCCCTTTGCTTAGTGGGTTTTCTCCAGGTTCTCTGGTTTCTTCCTGCAGTCCATAGACATGCAGGTTAGGTGGATTGGCGTTAGCAAATTGCCCATAGTGTGTGTGTGTGTGTGTGTGTGTGTGTGCCCAGTGGTGGGTTGGTGCCCCACCCGGTGTATCCCCTGCCTCGCACCTTGTGCCTCCTGGAATGGGCTCCAGGTTTCCCGCGACCCTGAGTTGGATAAGGCGGTATAGTGAAAGGATGGATGAAACACCTAACCCCCAATCCACACTGGAAGAGAGAGACACGCGTCTCTCCATGACCCAACACGTTTTTTACGCATCAAGTCTAATTTTTTTTTTACCCTGCCACGTTTAGTGAAGCGTTTTCTCCACATGCGGCTGATTAAATGTTTAAAAGCTGCTGCCAGTTTCAAACCAAGGTCTGTGATGATTTTATTGAACAGCTCTGATAAAGTGTCAGTAAAAAATAAATAATAGCTAGTTGGACAAACCTGTTAGATAACGTTAACTGTAGGTAGGCTATTAACTAGTCCATTCTATTTTCATTACTTATTCTACCTCTTCATTACTTATTCTACCTCTCCTCTACCTTGCGAACAATGCAAACGTAATTTCGTTCATATGCGTACTTGTGACGTAAAAATGAATGACAATAAAGTTGAATCTGAATGTGAATCTGAACTAACGTTCCTGTTAACAACAGCACCTAGCAGTGTAGAAAGGTTACAGGGATATAGGCTAGACGTGTGTAAACACATATGTCGAAACAAAAACAAAACATAAGTAATCTGCTAGAATAAACAATACCTTTCCCATTCTGTAGGACAGCTACATGCTACTTTTCAGCCATGCTGTTCTGAATTTATTTAGCCAGTTCTTTTAAACTGTTTTTTGAGTATATTACAAAGAAAATGCTAGTTTCCAGCTGCGCTGATGACAGAAACACGGAACTGAGTCGTTGCGAATTGAATGGAATATCTCTTCAGTAGATGCTCACATCTCGCTTCCAGTGTGGATTGGGGGTTAGATTGGTCCCTTTTCTAAGACAAGGAAAGCTTACTACCAGCTGAGCTGTATATCAGTGCAGCGTCACCCTCTATGGGTTTTACTTGTGACCCCTACAGGCCATAACCCTGTCTGGGCCTTCTAAATCTAATGCAAGAACACGACAACATCAAACACCGATGGTGGTTGGGCGCTTGTTGCTGACACTTTCTTTTTCTGCGTTTCAGAAAGGATTTCTGTGTGCATAAAGATGAGCCGTGTGACACTGTGGGTAAGTTAAAAAGTCACGTCTGTGCGTTTATGTTCCAAATGGGGAAAAAAAGCCTGAGGTAACGTGGTTATCTCACTGTATCATAGAGAAATTGAGCAATATGAAAAACTTTAACAAAAAATTTACGCTTGGACCAAGAGAAATTACTGCATGAAAATAACCTGAATGCAGTAATTTATCTCGGTCCAAGCATAAATTTTCTGTATTCAAATTTGCTTAACTTACAAAAGCAGCTAAACCAGACTCGCAATAATGGACAAAATTACAAATAAAAATACTTTTTAAAATGGTTATTTTTTTCAAAGAGGTTGTCCTTTTGGTTTTTGGTACAGCTAAAATTGCTCTTCCTCTATAGCTCACAAATCTGCTCTTTTTGGTAGGAGATGCTTTGTGTGGTCTTCTGACTGATGCGCTGGGTGAAATGTATCTGGTCCTTTTTAGTGTACATTGTTGTCGTCCACATTAGGGACCTCACCACTGACACAAGCCGTGGGGTTGCTGTCTTGGCAACTTGGCAACTTGCTGTCTTGGCAACTTGCTGTCTTGAAACTTGGCAACTTGGCAAGATGGCTCTTGACGTCCATCACTTGGAGGGTGTCGGCCTTGTACATGCGATATGATATCACCTTTGCTCTTCTCTGATTGGCTTTGGCATTCCTCAGAATGATTCTGTGTAGCAGTAGAAGCTGAATTGATTTTTGACAACGTAGAGCTTTTGCACTGAGTGTTTTCAGTGAGTGTTCACTGGTCTGTCCAGGTGCATTGCCCAGATGTGACCATTAACAGTGACCTGTGCTTGACCGCACACAGGGTGTGCTGTTCACTACAGAACAGTGCCCTATGCGGGGTGTGCTGTTCACTACAGAACAGTGCCCTATGCGGGGTGTGCTGTTCACTACAGAACAGTGCCCTATGCGGGGTG
>JABJVR010047940.1:0-26022 GCA_025773905.1 Chitala chitala
GCGCTCGCGTGTGTGTGTGTGTGTGTGTGTGTGTGTGTGTGTGTGTGTGTGTGTGTGTGTGTGTGTGTGTGTGTGTGCTTAGCTCAATGAATTAACTGTGAGATTTAATAACTGTCCCATTTTTTCTTTGTATTAGCATTTAACATTGGTAAAGAAAGCCAATCGGTCACACTAAGAAATCAAAATGGAAAAGTGTGCCAGTTCAGAAAGCAGTGCCCCCACATCATAGCACCAACGGCATCTGTACTGCCATTGGCAAATGTCGTAATAAGACCCATCCAGTCACACAATCTGCTCTGGGTTGGCAGCCAGAGTTGAGGCGCTGGTGACACTTTCCCTGATTTAACAGCAGACAAATCTCCACGCATCATATAGTTTCCCACATAGAAAGTGACAGAAAATTCTAAATAAATACCTAATTACATGAAAGTATTGTATAAAAAAATAGTTTAAACTGTGGACAATCTATTATAATTCTAAATTAAATTTGTATTAATAAATGTATAAATGATTAATGTCATAGACATGGTGATCAAGTGGTGAGGCATAGACAAGAGGTGATGGGTTCAAACTGCATTCCTGTCTGCCACCCTACCATGGCTTGGTGCTCCATGGAGAACATATCCTACTTTTCATCCTAGATTGCCAGGGATAGGCTCTGGTCCACCTGCAACCCTGCTGAGGATTTGTGGGTGCATGATGGATGGAAGTTTATATGTGGATCATTATTGATTAATGTAGAAAAATGAGCACAAGCAGCTCTATTTGGACTAAAGATAGAAGTCAGTCAAGTTTGTGTTTGTTCACAACAACATGCCTTTCTTACACTTTCATTTTATGAAAGCTTTGCCATGGTCCCAACTGACCCATTTTTGCTATAAGAAAACCTCCTCAACTTCAGCTTGAAACTTCATTCCTGCTGCCCAAGGGACAGCAGCACTCAACCACGCAACACTGGGCTTCCCAATGCAGTGGCGCATGGGAGCACTACCGTTCAGCCTTACCACCCTGGCCACCAGCGCTGACCTTGACAGCCCCTGTGCCAGCATGCATTATTTACTATAAGCTTGCTCCTTCATCATTGTCAGATGCAGTCCTAATGAGCACGAGAGGCAAGGAAGGTCAAAGACCAAATTGATTTCTCTAATGAGAGCTGCTCACCAGTAGATACTGTTGCGTAGAATGGCTAATTGGGCTGCTGCCACTTGCACCTTTTTTGGGTGTTTCAGGAAAGGTGACTGTGACTCTATGCATCAAGACATGGTGAAAATAGGTTGGCAGCAGTGGGTAAGGTAGAATCCAAGGACATAAAGGATACTGAGTGTAAATGGGAATTACAGTTTTAAAAAGTCACAGCAGTATACTCTCTTTAGCTCACCTGGCCTCTTTCTATCCCATAATATTGTCCTGTTTAGCCATGAGGAAAAGCTGAGCTTCATGGAGAGGCTGGATGTTTTTGTTCCAAAGCAGGTTTTCTAGCCTAAGGACTGTCTCTGGTTAACAATATTTTGTAATGGCACCCATTCAGAAAGCTGCACATTTGACCCAAAGTTGCCATACCTAAGGTCTTTATACAAGAGCACAATCACAAAGCTCCAATTTGGACCTTAAACTGTGATGTTCTGACCCAAGTCCAGATCCCCAAACTGTGGAATCCTTTGTGAAGGGTTTTTATTGATATCACCAAAAGTTCTTTTAGCAAGAAATGTATTACAATCTGTTCTTGTATCGCCCTGAAAGATGAATGATGTAATATAAATGAACTAAAATGGTTCTACCATGATTGCAAAATGCCACTCATATAAGTAACAGATTACTGCTCTCTGTCTAATTTACATGTGATTATGCAGTCTTCTCTGTGAAAAGAGAGAGTATGGCTGTAATTTTCTGACTTTTAGTGTGCAATTATACAGCAATTTCCTCAAAGCAATCTTAAATTTATCAAAAAGATGTGTGGGAACATGTTTTACCAAGAAGTGTTGTATTTTGCCTCAATGTATATTATTTATATTCTCTAGTTTTAGTGTTCAACTTTAAATGTCAGCTGTGTTTTTTTAAATAGTGTTTTTGACTAATTTACTTTAACTCATCCATGGCATGTGCTTTCTTTACATAGAAAAAAATCATCCTATATGCTTCCTTGCTTTCATTTTCACCTACCCTGATGTCAAGTCTCTGTCTGTTATTCTCACACGTAAGAAACTCTCCTTGTGTTAGATAAGGCCAATTGTGTCTTGGACAATTTAACACCATGTCTCCCACTCCAGCGCTGCTAAACTATTGACAGTGTGAATCATTATTCATTTCACCTATTTCATATCAGTGGAGCAGTGCACATCTAAACTTGAGCGAAGCCACTTTTGTCTGGCGTGTCAGTTGCTCAGGCTAGTGCTCCTGTGTCAGGTCTGACTCTGCTTGTGCATTCTTGTCGCAGAACCAGAGCTTTTTTCATCACTGTCCTGTCCTTGTCTGTCTCCTGATAGTGTTATTGGCAGCTTTCAGGAAATGCAATCAATCCAGCCTTCATGTGCTGTCTCCTTTCTCTACTAAGGAGAACAGGGAGAACCCAAACGTTGCCCTTTGAAGACAGGTTCCTCAGCCTTTTCGTTTGTGTTAGGCCTTATATTGCTTTCCCACCATCTTATCACATTTTAAGACAACAATTTTATTCTCTATAGATGTTGTAAGACTACAAGCAAGCAGTCTTTAAACATAACTAACATCTCTTAATGGAATTTTCTTTAAGCTTGGCATATTTTCTGCTCTGTATTGGACTGTAGACCTATACTCCTCCTTGTGTTTGTGTTTATGGTATATTCATTAATTGTTTGCTTTACTGTAGGCTGGGGTCAACAAGGGCTTTGAGCCTTTCCTTAGGTAACATGAGGCAAAGTACACATTGGACTGGGAGCCAACCCCCTGAAGAATACACACACACACATAAACAAAGGGACAATTTAGAGCCATCAGTTCAACTGTGTTGTATGTCTTTGGACTGTGGGAGGAAACCTGACGCCCACAGTAAACTCATGCCTGCATGGGGAAAACGAACAAAATTGAACACCCACAGTGCTAAGAGCTTGATTTAAACGCAAACCTGGAGGTCTGAGGTGATAATGCTATGTATAGACCCATCGTTTTATATATAAGATCATTCATGTAATTCCATTAAGTAAAAAAAATGCCACACCTATTTGTCGTCACCCACATTACGATGGCTTTATATGTATAGTTACAGAATTAATATGTTAAAATATGTTTTGTGAGATAATTTTATAAGTGAATATTTTTAGGGCAAGGAGAAAGTCCTGACATGTAATTAAACTGAATGAAGATGACTGTTATTATTACTGAGACATAATCATGTTATATGTGCATAAAAACACATGTCCACAGCTTGTAATGCGGGGCAGGGTTCAATGTAGCAGGGTTCTGTTTTTCTCAGTCAAACCATGCAGGATGGTAAATCACTTCTGACATGGTGACACTCATCTTGTATTTAAAAAAAAAAAATCAATGATAATATGCAAAGAAAAATAAAGAGTTTTCAAGAAAACTGGTGCTCGAATTTTCCCTGGTGTGCTAAAGCTTGTGTTTCTTTTGATGTGTTTTCGATGGAATTCCATGTAAGGTGTACCTTATTCCATGCGTACGAGCTTATTTGGAGGAACGGTTATTAAAAGCAAGAGGACGGAAAACATTAAGGAATAAATTTCCCATACATTACTGTGAAGTCCACTTTAATCTGATCTCTTAATGTGCTTCTCTCAGAGAAACACTGTGCTGCTAACGTAATGGCTTCAGTGCAGTATCTGATATGTAAGCCGTTTATAGATTACATGAAGTTTAAACAAGTGTTCTTGTGCACACTAGTGTGAGTGAAGTGAAGTGAAGTGATGTACCGTCACATTCAGCAAGGCTGTCAACACAGATCCTTGTGACTTTGCTTTTATAATGACAAACACGATCCCATTGTGTAACTTTAGCGACAGGGTAATCCAAGTTGTGTTCTTCATGCAGATGTACAGGGAGGCGTGCTGACAGCCTGGAACAGAGTTCTGTATCACAGCGCTTCCCACTTGGGGTGGTGGGGTGATAGGAGGGCAAGTGCAGAAACAGTATCATGTAGCTGGTGCAAGGTGACAACTTCAATAGGTGGTGCGAACCATTAACAACAGCACCTCTCTACAGTGACTCAACAATACCTATTTCCACCCAGGCTCTGCGTGTGGGGTAAAACATATGAAAATGACTAAGACCAAGGACTAAGGGTCATCTACATGCAGGAGTGTGTGTGTTAGCAGACGTTAGTGGTGGGTGATATGGCCAAAATATTAGATCAGGATATTTTTGGTTAGAATCAAAATTTTTGATATTGGTCACATTTTTAATTAGTGAGATTTAAATAATGAAAGAGAGGGGGCCTGTCTGATGTAAAGGGCCAGTTTGTTCCATAGCCTGGGTGCTGCCACAGAAAAGGCACGTTCACCATGACTCTTCAGTCTTGATTTAGGGACCACAAGTAGTAGCTGCTCAGAAGACCTAAGTGCGTGTACTGGACTGTAAGGCTGTGTAAGGTCTGAAATGTAAGGTGGTGCCAAATTATTCAATGCCTTGTAAATGATCATCAAGACTTTACATTTGATTCGAAACTGCACAGGAAGCCAATGAAGTGAAAGGAGGACCAGAGTGATGTGTTCATGTTTACGAGGAGTCATTTAGGAGTCATGCAGCAGCGTTCTGTACTATTTGTAGTCGCGCAAGAGGAGCCTGCCTAATACCGCCATAAAGGGCACTGCAGTAGTCAATTCAAGGCATGGATAACCCTTTCCTACTTAGGAATGATTTTACCTTGGACAACAGCCTGAGCTGGAAAAAGCTAACTTTAACTACAGAATTTATTTCATTGTCCAGTTTAAAGTCACTGTCCAACAGTATCCCTAAATTTCTAATGGATACTAACGGATACTAATAGATGTAATGGATGTAGCCACTTGGTTTGTTCTATCATTATAATAATTAAATATAGTGCTGTATTGTGATTTTTATGATCATGTCCAAATGCTTACCATGGATACAGTTACAACTGACCATGATAAATTAATGCTATATCACCATCACTATTTGAAGTTTAGAAAAACTTAGACTATATTCATAAAAAAGAGTTAAGGATGCATGCTGTAATTAGTTTATACTGTTAGAATATCATAATGGCAAAATAATGAGAAAATTACTTAAAGTTGAGCTTTTTCATATCACCTACTGTGGTAAGTGCCTGTCTGTAGGTGTACTAATCAGTGTTTGGGAATACTGAGAAGGCAATTACTTGGTGTTTGTAAACAGTGGAAGAACATTCCCTGTGTTCTACTCTACTCATCTGTCTGTCACATCAACAGGATAGATGGAGATGGAGATTAGGTAAAGCATCTCTCACGAACCCCCTGCTTCTACTTTCACCTCCGCCCGTGCCTTGTCATGTTAGCGCTTCATTAACAACGCTCCTTGGTTAATAGCTGAGATGTGCCCCCCCCCCCCCTTTTGTCTCTCTCCTTCCTTCAAAAGCATTAACTAGCCTGCTGGAGCATTTCATCCTAATCCTCTAAATGGACCATAGTCACCGTGTTTGCCTGTCCCTGAAGTGATGTGCACTGGAATGCCTTTTTAACCTGTGTTATTTATTACAATTTAACGTAAGGGACTTATACTTTGGAAACGGGCTTCTTAATTGTGTTTTTAAAGTAGCTGTAAAGTAGTAATTTGTGTGTGTGTGTGTGTGTGTGTGTGTGTATGTGTGTGATAGAGAGAGAGAGAAACTTGAAAACTCCTTTGGTGATTATTTTTAAAAACGATTATTACGCAAAGGGTGATGGTGGTGTTTCAGACGGCAGCTTGTGGTTACTAATGAGGTCTACATTATCTGAACCGAGCACATATCCCGTTTTCAAATTAAAAATTAAAAGCTTAGTGCAGTCACTGGAGGAGCCAGTGGAGTATGTGTTACTCATCCTTGACCATGTACAATTTCTGCCTGTGTACCATACCTACATTTTAGCATGTATAATGAAAGGCAGGTCTAGCAACTTGTCCTAAAATACTAATTACAGGCTGCGTTCCTCCTTAGTGTTTGTTGCTTTTCTTGGAACAGTCAATAATTGCATAGTGGAAGGCCAAATCCAAATCCTCCAATAACCATTAAAATGAAATCTGATCTAGTTAATTGAAAAGTCTCTACTAACAAATGGTGCCTGTTTTTAGATATTAGATAAATCACTGCATCCCATGGCTTTTTGTTTATGGGTGGAGCTCAATTCAGATAAGTCAAACCATAATGAATGCTATGATTAAAGCTCTGCTACATAAACAATTAAGTCAAGAAAATAACTTTAAAATGCATTGCAATTTTCCCAGAATAATTAAACCATACTTGTGATTTCTTAGATCTGTATACATCTACATTACAAAAGTAATTCCTAATGTATTTTACAGTTTGACTATTTCAAACATGTTCATCCACTCTAAAGATTTGAAATAACATGCCTTTCTATACAAGTGCTGCAAAATGCAAACAATAAATTATTCTTTTGCACAATACAACATGTGCTCAAGTGACCAATGTTGTGGATATAAAATATACTAGATTTTAAAAGTGACACGTAATGACAGACATAATGCCATTGTTGTGTTTGTAATTTTTTTCTGTTCACAAACATGCACAATGTGCTCGTTGACTTTAATTCTGGTCTTTGCATATCTCTTGCTCTAAATGCATTGTGATGATTCCATTAACATAATGAATGTAGATAATATAATGGGTGGTAATGTATTTAAATCATGTTAAAGTAGTCCTAATTACAGTATTTATGGCATTTACCTAATCACACAAAGTACGAGTTCTTTTCAAGGTAGGGTTTAAAAAATGGAAATTAGAATTAGTATGCCTACACATTTGTCACACAAGACAGTTGTTTTCAGTTTCCTATGGAGATTTCTAATCTATTATACTTTGGGAAGAGGCCATTTCTAGTTAATGTTTCTCATTGAGCCATGGAAATTTTAAATATGCTGTGCTTCATAAAAAAAGAAATATGAGTCAGCAGATAGCATTGTAGTCTCACACTTCCAGAGTCAAGTTCCAGTTTGACTTTTGTAATTGTTTTCAGGGCTTCTGTGTTACTCCTGTCATGTGTGGGCCTGTTACACTTGTGAACTGGTTTCTGCCCACTATCTGAAGATGGCCAACTCACGTGACCTGGCGAGCCTAGACTACCCCTGATGTACATGTATAAGTCCCTTTGTCCTGTTGTCAATTATGCTGTCCAGAATACATGTGGTCTTTTGTTTTGCGCTGCCCAGATCCAGGTCTGGACTCCCACAGCCCACTGATACTGCAAAAGTAAACTAATAAATGTGCATGTATATTTCCCCCCAAGATATGTTTCTCCACTTCTAGTGTTGAAAATAACATTCTTTACCTCCAATACCAAGAAGCCCCAACACAGGCCAGGTGCACAATCACCAGCATGGTATATTCTGGGCACAAACATGAATACATAGCACAGGCGTGATAGCAGATTGCAGAAGCAGGGTGAGTAAACAGAACTTTCATTCATGTCACAAAACAATATTTGCTCAATGGACTTTCTGAATTGCCAAGGCTATGGAGGTACTTTGAATCTGTCATAGATAATTAAGCATGCAAAAAATACATATTATGTCCCATACTATGGCTAACTTCGTGGATTAATTATTTGAAGATCTGAAGTGTGATTTGACTTTTCCACAACTTTCATGATGACAATCAGTGACCAGATTATGCTGGTGATAGTATTGTGCTGTAGACAAAACATCTTGGTGGGAAAAAATGTTAATATCACGTGTATCAAAAACGTCTAAGATGGTGATTCTCTCAACAACAAAATGGGATAAATTCACTGATAAAATGCAAAGTGAAGATAAACTGTATACACAGTCATAGAAACACCAAGTGTGACACTTTTGGACCCAGCACTACACACTGACTACATGCCCTGTTGTTTATCAGTCACCTGTTACCATTTCATTACCAATTACCCAGTCACTCTGTACTCTGTGGTTCTTTGCATATTTTCGTTCACTCTGACAATGGTTACCAGGCACTTCATGCTTACCTCACCTCATCTTCCTGTTCCTATTACTTAAGTTCCCAGCCTAAATCCTGCCTTGTTTTTTTATTTTATTTGTTGTTGGTCTCAAACTGTCGACTGTAGACTCTTGACCTCTTGCTTGGCTTTCGTTGGGCTAACATTTCTGAGTGAAACAAATGCAGAAGTTCAGCAACCCAGTTCTCCTGTATTCCTTTGGTTTCAGGTGTTACCAACAGATTTGTGGCTTATGGGTTAGTGAGACCTCATCAAAAAGAATAATGTCTTGTTACTAACTTGGTATAGATTAATACCAAGATTGTTACTTAACCTGTGAATATTATCATGATTCAATGAATGCTTGAATTGAGGCCATTCCTAAATTAAAAAATGTTCTGTAGTGCATGATTCACAACTGTCACTTCATGTTGAAATATCCAGTGTCCATTCTTCAATCCACTTGGTGTAAATAACGCAGAGGACACAGCAATTTAATACTCTGGTTTACATACAACACAAGAACATTTAAAGTGATGAGTTCCAAAAACGACAAGCAATTAAATTTAGGTGTGACTCCAGTGTTTATACTCCCATTTATGATATCCAAACAATCTTTCTGGTACAATATGAGCCAACAGTACCTAAAAAAGAAGAGTGAAGACTGGGTGAAGGAAATTTAAATCTTTGGATTTGTGTTGTTCAGTAGCACATAAAACACTGTCAAGGAAACTGGCAAGTCTGCCAAACCATCCAGTGTAAGTAACAAGGTAATGAGCAATTCGGCACAAACATCACTGTGGTATATGAAAATACAGATTAAATATTAATAAAAGCAACTGTTGTACACTGAAACTCTGTTTATCTAATTGTGTTTCACATACTGAGCAAATGAAAATATGAAGCAGTTCACCAACTGTAATGATTACGTCAGGTCCTAGTTGCTGTCCGACAGCAAAAAGTTAAACAGATTAAACTCTAAAACTTAAAGGAAGCATATGAATTATGACATTAATGCAATTGCAGTATTACATTAAGGAGCTGAATGTATGTAATGTTCCTCATTTTGTGAAGATGATATTCTTTGGCCATTATGCTGACAAAGGGTGATTTTTTTTTTTTATTAAGGTTTGTAGTGAATTTGTTCAGTATGTAAACATTTCAATGGACTGATGTAACGCCAACGTGTCGTAACACACACTCGGGATCCCAATGTGCAGATCAGGTCTGTTTATTGGACAGTTCGTTGACAGTAATGAGGGGAAGCGCAATGCATAAACCGTAAATCCAGGCGTGGGGTCGTTAAAGCCGTAAGTTCCGTCCGAGACGTAGACCAGGGAGGGAGGCACACAGTGGAGGGGTAGGTCGTCAGGGAAGTGGTGAGGCACGAACAGGGAAGAAACACAAGACGTTAAGGGATCACAATGCTTAGCAGTCACCATAGGAGAACAATACTTCGCAATGTGTATGCAGGATTAGCTTGGCTTTATGCTGCCCTGCTTTAATCAGGCAGGGCTGGCTGGCACTAACAAGAGGTCGTGACAGTACCCCCCCCTTCACGGGCGACTCCCGGTGCCCTACGGGGCCGACCCCGGGGCCGAGGGGCTGGTCGGGAAGGATGCGCGGCATGGAAGGCCGCCTTCAACTCGGGGTCCAAAATCCAGGCAGCCGGGGTCCAAGCCCGTGCCTCCGGCCCGTAACCCTCCCAATCCACCAGATACTCCAAGCCCCGGGCACGACGTCGGGAGTCCAGGAGGGCCCGGATCTGGTAGGCTGGTATCCAACTGAATAGGCGGCGGCGGCGAAGAGTCAGGCGGAGGGTGAGCAGGGCTATAGTGAACCGGTTGTAACTGCGAAACATGAAACGTGGGTTTCATCCGGGAATGCACAGGTAAACAGAGGCGATATGTTACTGGGGTGATGCATCTGAGGATCTTGTAGGGCCCGATGTAGCGGGGGCGGAGTTTCCAACATTGTCCTGGAAGGGAAAGATGACGTGATGATACCCAGACCCTTTGTCCAGGCTGAAACACGGGAGTCGGGCGGTGGTGCCAGTCGTACTGGCTCTTCTGACGCGCTGCTGCATGTAATAGGCGATGACGTGCTGTGGTCCATACCTCCGTTGCCCGTCGGTGCCAGTCGTCTAGGGCAGGAAGAAGGCCACTACTGGTTGCTGTGGGGAATAGACGAGGCTGATAACCTAGGACACACTGAAAAGGTGAGAGTGTTGAAGATGAATGATGGTGTGTATTGTAGGCGTATTCTGCCCAAGGTAAAAAGACATGCCAGTCAGCGGGATTCGCAGTGCAATATGCACGCAGATAGCGGCCAATTTCTTGATTGAGTCGCTCAACTTGACCATTTGTCTGCGGGTGATAGCCGGACGTCAGGTCCACTGCCACCTTTAGCTTCATACAAAAGGCTTTCCATAGATGTGATATGAATTGAGGCCCTCTGACACAATGGACTCAGGTAAGCCGTAATAACGAAAGACATAGGCGAAGAGGGCTTCCGCAGTGTCGGAGGCAGTGGGCAACTTAGGCATAGGAATCTGTCTATGACCACAAAAATGACAGTGTTACCTTGAGAGAGGGGGAGATCAGTTATGAAATCCACTGAGAGGTGAGACCATGGACGGTGCGGAGTGGGTAGCGGTTGTAATAAGCCGGCAGGAGGCATCCTGGGTGTTCGGGTTTGGGCACATGTGGGACAAACCAGTACATAGTCCCTACAATCCTCCCTCCAGGATGGCCACCAGTACTCAGCCCCTATGATGCCCGTAGTCCGGCCTATCCCTGGATGGCCCACACTGGGGTTGTCATGAACTGCTTGCAACAAAGGGGTATGATGTTGTGGGGTCACATACCACTTTCCTGCTGGGGTTTCCGGCGGCGCTGGGGTGGATTGGAGCTGGTCTTGGATGGCGGTTTGCAGGTCCCACCGGATTGGAGCTACAACACAGGAGGGGGACAGGATAGGCATCCCTGTTCTCTCGTATTGCCGAGATAGGGTGTCTGCTCGGGCATTCTTGGTACCTGGGACATAGGTGACATGAAAGCGGAATCGCACAAAAAACAAAGCCCACCTTGCTTGTCGTGCGTTGTCTTTTTGCGGACTGGATATACTCCAAATTTTTATGATCGGTGTAAACCATGAATGGATGTTGCTCCCCCTCTAACCAGTGTCGCCACTCGTCGAATGCGAGCTTCATAGCTAAAAGTTCCCGATTACCCACATCATAGCAGACAGCTTTTTCGAAAAGAATGCACATGGTAGCAACTTACCACAGTCCGCCTTTCTCTGTGACAAGACCGCTCCGACTCCGGTTTTGGAGGCATTTGTTTCCACAACAAACGGCAAGTCTGCATTAGGTTGTTGTAATATGGGTGCACTTATGAAAAGGCTTTTGAGTTTCGCAAAAGCCCGTTTAGATGCCGGCGGAAATGGAACAGTTCTGCGTCCCTCCTTCAGTAGTGACGTCAGTGGGGACGCGACCGTACTGTAGTTCCTTATGAAACGTCGGTAGAAGTTCGCAAATCCCAGAAACCTTTGCAGTTGTTTTGTAGTCCATAGTTCGGGCCAAGCGGTAATGGCCTGCACTTTCGCTTGATCCATTTGGACACCTTCGGGTGAAATGACGTAACCCAGGAAATGCATTGTTTGTTGGTGGAATTCACATTTCTCTAATTTCACATAGAGTTTGTGTTCTCTGAGCCTTTGCAGTACATATTTCACCTGAGTGACATGCTGGTCAAATGTGGATGAATAAATAAGGATATCATCGATGTACACGATTACATAGTGATTGAGGAAGTCACGAAGCACATCATTGATGAAGGCCTGAAAGAGGGCGGGGCTATTCTGCAGACTGAAGGGCATGACTTTATACTCATAGTGTCCACTGGTGGTGAGGAAGGCTGTCTTCCATTCATCCCCCTCTCTGATCCGAATACGATTATAAGCGCTCCGTAAATCCAGCTTAGTGTACCACTTTGCCCCTCGCAGTTGTTCGAGGGCTGCTGGAACTAGGGGTAGCGGATACGCTACCCTCTTGATTATTTTGTTCAGGGCCCGATAATCTATGCAAGGGCAGAGCCCGCCATCCTTCTTCTTGATAAAAAAAGAAGCTGGATGCAATGGGGGACGTGGAAGGATGGATAATACCTTGTTCGAGACCTTCACGGATATATGTCTCCAGAGCCAGGTCCTCAGGGCATGACAGGGGGTAGATCCGTCCTTTCGGCAATGCTGCCCCCTCCAGCAGCTCAATGGACACTCATTCGGACGATGTGGCGGTAGCGAGAAGGCATCGGATCGGCTAAAGACATCTGCAAAGTCTCGATATTGTGGAGGGCACTTTGGCATAGCAGGAGGAAGCGGGCTTTTGACAGACGTCGCATAACAAGGTAACTGTCGCGTCTTCTTCGGTAGCGAGTTCTGTGGAATGCAATGCGTGTTACAATAACTGCTCCATTTTGTGATCGCGCGGCATTCCCAGTCGATGTCGGGGTTGTGATGTTCTAGCCAAGGGAAGCCCAAAATGATTTGCTCCTGGAGGTCCTATAAAACATAAAACTGGATCTGCTCCCTGTGAGTGCAGCCTACTGTTAATCGGAGAGGCGTGGTAGCTTGTGTCACAGTACCTGTGCACAACGGTTTACCATCTATAGCTTTCACCATGACGGGCTTTGCGAGAGGGGTCATAGGGAAGCCGTACCTGGCAACAAGTGTTCCGTCCATAAAGTTTCCAGTGGCTCCGGAATCTATTAAGGCTGAGAAGGGGAGCGTGTTATTCTCGGTGGTCAGCAAGACAGGGACCTGGAACTGGGTCTGAACGGGAGAAGAGGTCACCTGGGTCTTTCGCGATCCATTCTGGAGCTGTGGGCAATTACGGACGGTGTGATTTCCTTGCCCGCAGTAGTAGCACAGCCTTTGCTCCTGTCGTCTTCGTCACTCTTTCTCTGGGAGATGTGTTCCTCCGAGTTGCATGGGCTCCTCATTCTCCGGTGGTGGGAAGTGATGACCTGTGGGCATTTGGGCAGCTGCTGCTGTTGCTCTTCTGGGTCGATTGTCCCGAAGCATGTTATCATAGGTGATGGAGAGCTGCAAATATTCCTCAAAAGAAACTCCCTCTCCCCGGCATCCGAGTTTGCGGCGGAGGGTGTCATTCAGGCTACAGCGATACAGGTCCCGAAGAGCCTTTGTATCCCATCCACTGCTGGCCGCCACGGTTCGGAACCGGATGGCGTATTCGGCGGCGGGAGTATTGCCCTGTCTGAGTTGCAACAGCACCTCTCCAGCATTCCGTCCCAGCCTAGGATGGTCGAACACCCCCTTAAACACTGTAAAGAACTCCATGAGGGAAGTGAGTAGAGGGCTGTTCTGCTGCCAGAGCGATGTTGCCCACTCTAGTGCTGGTCCTGTAAGGAGGGACAGGACGAAGCGGATCTGGTACGTCTCAGATGGGTAGAATCCCTGATTCTTCTCCAGGTAGAAGGTACATTGCATGAAGAAACCTTGGCACCGGTCGGGATGGCCATCGTAGCACTCGGGGAGAGGAACCGGGGTGTTCCATACCGGGGTTATTTCAGTTCGAGGAGCTGGGGTTCCCTGTAAGGGGGTAGCTGCCGCAAGGGCTTCTCGGGTGGTGGTTAAAGCCTCGGTGCGTTCAGCTATCTGTGCAGCTTGCTGGCGTAGTCGATTTTGTAGATCTGCGGGATCCATGACAGGTGAAGTATTCTGTAACGCCAACGCGTCGTAACACACTCGGGATCCCAATGTGCAGATCAGGTCTGTTTATTGGACAGTTCGTTGACAGTAATGAGGGGAAGCGCAATGCATAAACCGTAAATCCAGGCGTGGGGTCGTTAAAGCCGTAAGTTCCGTCCGAGACGCAGACCAGGGAGGGAGGCACACAGTGGAGGGGTAGGTCGTCAGGGTAGTGGTGAAGCACGAACAGGGAAGAAACACAAGACATTAAGGGATCACAATGCTTAGCAGCCACCATAGGAGATCAATACTTCGCAATGTGTATGCAGGGTTAGCTTGGCTTTATGCTGCCCTGCTTTAATCAGGCAGGGCTGGCTGGCACTAATAAGGGGGCGTGACAACTGAGGTCTTCACAGCAGTACAAACACAATTATCCCATCAGATGTTAAGCAACATTTAAGACATTTTCTCTTGGTAGCATTTGCGTTAAAATAATATAAGCAGTTTTTGTGCTTTAAATGCCTCTGTCAGCCAATGACTTTTTGTACGTAATGAATTCATCAGTCATGCAACGCAGTCATCTTGCGACCTTTCTCTAAATTAAGCTTTTCATGTAAGGTTTGCAAAAGAACAACTACGCAGCTAAAATATCCACTCTTATTTAGTCCATTAAACTGTAGAACCTTTTTCCTTTCATCTTTAATAAAACATGGATTGTTTAATTTAAGATTAAGCAATTTAATTTAACTTTGTCAGTATGTACTAATCACTGTAAGTAATGTTCACTTGAAAAAAAATCATATTATTGTACATTAATAAAAGCAAAAATATTGCATTATTCTTCCAGTTGTCAGTATTACCTATGTACGACATGTGACATTAATAGCTAAGTAGTTTTCACCTGTGGTAATCTTTGATTCTCCATAGGAAATAATTTTGACTTTTTAAAGTGGCATATACTAAGTCACTAAGTTAAATATATATATGTATGTTTTAAAGTGCAATATACCTTGTATTAAAACCTGGAGCAAATACTCCCATTAAGTTCCCAGTTGAAGTAACTAATACCAAAATACATTTGCTGTTGTTGTTGTTCATGTTCCTGGTACAGAACAAGTCTTGTGTGAAAACTGTAATTGTGATTTTGAAGTTGCAGGCAAGCAGATTCTGAGTCACACCACGACTCGTCCATAATATTTTATAATTGTTCTTTTGCATACCTCCTTTAAGGAAATCTTTTTGTTTAAGTAAAATGCAATTTTACTTTTAAAATATTACATGATTTTATTACATGGCCATGAGGACTGTGAACATGTGTATTTTTGTTAGGGTAATACATTGTCACCTGTCAAAATTAACATTTATGCTGGGATGCCATAGAAGGGTGGAAATCTAGGCTGATTCTAAGGGCTCATGATTGACAGGGCCCTCTAAAATCAGAACATACTTTTATGTTAACACATTATACTAACATAATATCTTACATGGGGCCCAAAATCTCTAGCTGCACCCCTGACTTTATGTACGCTCTGATGCAAATCTGTAGGCTATGAAGTTCGATTCATCGATATATAGCACAGAGGTGGGCAATTACTGTCCTAGAGGGCCGAGTGGGTGCAAGTTTTTGCTTCTGCCAGCTTCTGCTCTTAATTGGACCTTAATGTCAATTGAAAATGATTGACTTTTTTGTATAATTACTATGTCAATCCAGAAATTCTCTACAAGCTTTATTCATTTTTAATAAGAATTTTAAAGGCATGGCAAAACTTACTGATGCTGCTTCTTAACATTTTTTTTCAGAGTTGTAGTATATTTTAATCAATTTCCTGTTACTAATCATTTAAGTCACTGCTCTTCATTAAGCAGTCTTTGTCATTTACACTTGTTTCTGCTGTTTACACTTGTTTCTGCTGTTTACACTTGTTTCTGCTGTTTTGGTGGTCAAGTTACATTGAATGAATTGGCTGAAACAAAAACATGCACCCACTGTGGCCTTCCAGGACCAAGACTGCCCACCTCTGATCTAGCATCTCTTTTTAGTGATACATAGTGCTAATGGGGTTAAAAACGTATCCAAGTTATGATCAAAGAAAACATTAAACTCTACATTAGGTGGTTCTTTCATGAAGTGTGTAGTTATACACTGCTGCTGTATATCATTACAATGAGAAATTTCACATTAATTTTACTAATAAGTATGTATACTAATACTTACAATGTGTTGCAAGTAGTTTATAGGCTTAAGATAACCACTCGGAGACTGGTATTAAAGTGTCTAAAACAGAAGGGAGATAAAAATGTTTCCATTACAACATACACCCATGGTGTCATGTGGACCACCTACAACACACCACAACCCATAAATAAAGAGTGAAGGATGTGCCTATTAAAGCTATTGCCAGCCCACGTGAAGAGTGATCATTCATGGCCAAGAACATCACACTAAAAACAACGTATCATTTACCTTACAGACTTCTACAAGAAGGAAATCACTGCAAACAGAGCAGGTTAATTTTGCCAATTCAAATCCCCAAGGGTTGGTTATTAAAAGTTGCTGTTGAAAGAGCCCCTTCCAAGTGAAACATGGCCAGTTCTTTCTCCAGAAAAAGCATTTCCTTTGAGTCTGTTAATCTGACAGTTATCTTGCTGTGATATTCTTTAGATGCTGATTGTGAAATAGTTTCACCATATGATTTGACCCTCTTCATTTTATTTCACACCTTCTCATCTAGAATAAATAAGTAAATGTATATTGAAAATATATTCAGATACCGCCTCCCTTTTTAAAAGATAGCACTCTACAGTAACGTGTTACAGAAATATAAATACATTTGGTGGAAAACTCATTTTGTGATGACATGCTTCAAATATTTTTAAACAACCTTTGACCCCCATTCCCCAGAAACCTTGGTTGTCAATTTCTATGAATATTTTGGTGCTTGATTGTCATCAGAATTAGAGGTGAGACTGTCCTCTTACCTTTTCTGTAACATTTAAGGACTGTTTTTTGTATGAAATTAAGAATATATGCTGACATCGTAAAACATGTTGAAATCTGTAATATTCAGAAGAATATATTTACATTAGTAATTTGTAACAAAGTACATTTACAATTCCTTTTGTTCAGACCTGATTACTCTAGGACATGATTCTAGGCTGCCATTATTTTCATCCATCATAGTGCAAGGGAAGCCTTTGATCTTCATAACTAAATAGAAATAAACAATAAATATGCTTCAGAATCAGTATTTCAGTGTTTATAGTGCGGCATGTAGGAGTTAACAAAAGAACGCTGAATCCCCTGAGTTTTTTTTTTTCCTCTGTAGTTGCTTTATTTTCTCTCTCCATTGAACAAAAGCGGCTTTGGAAGAGAAAGAGAACAGCTATAAGAAAGCAAGTTCATTCTTAAGTAAATGAGGCTGTTTTACATTTGAAGTATGGCTGTATTTTTCCCAATCACACATTGTCAGAGGTCAGTGGATAGCCTCGTTCAGTCAGAACCCCCCCCAGGTTGTGAGTGTTTCCCTTATGTCCGCTTCCACTGCACTGGGAATCTGCACCGCTGCGGGTGAGTCTTTAACATGGTTACATACCATCTGCAGCACAGATTATTATTCCATTAACTTCTTTATTCCACCATAATTTGCTGTGTTTGCACATAGACGCATAGCTGGTCAAAAATTGAAAAATAGAAGATGTTGTCCTTTAGAGAGCGAACGTTTGCTTTTTTATTTTATTTTTATTTATGAATTTTTTTTAAACCAGCATGGCAAAGGCATTTTTTAAGTCTCTGTTCAACATATTGTTTAAAAGCAGACATTACCGGTACATATTTTCCTGAGGCTTTAGTGTATTCCGTTACATATGTGCTCAGGACTATCCATGTTCAGCTTTTAGATGCCCTTCACCCAGGGCATTTTGCTCACATAGCAGAACAGGGTGCATCTGTGCACATGCCCAAGGTCCTCCTCAACTTTCACAGTTTACTTCAAGTTCCTATTGTGAGGAAGGCTCATGTTGCTTAACAACTGAAACATCCCCATAAATAAGTAAAGATGTTTTTTTTCTCACTCTGGCTTACGTAAAGAGTGGGACATGAGTCTCAGAGTTAGTGAGGTGACAGTGACAGAAGCACTGAAACCTTGCCAGGACGAGGAGTGTCCATAGACCCATGTTTTGAGTGGGGACTGGGGTTTTTAACAATAAGCACTCGAAAAAGAAACTGAAACTGTCATGTCTACAGGAAACTTGGTGAAAGTACGGACTCGAACATAACTGCTTTCCAAAAGAACAGGCCACAGACAATCTGTATTTTTTGTGTTTAGTTTTAGAGCTGTTGGCTATTTATGCACTGAGATGTTGTACTGTAATTTTATTTGGATTTTGGGGAATTAAAACCTTTTTAACTTTTGAAGTTTCTGTTCAGTCAAAAAAAAAAATTCTTCACTTGAAGAACAGGTTAGGACACCAGAGGAATTTTGACCTAGAAACCTTCCGTGTAATTAAAGACAGAAACCAGCTGACTTCCATGGGTCCTGAGAGATTTCAGGTACAGCTGTACTTGGATATTTTGGAATTGAGTTTCAGCATTAGCATACTAACAGGTCAGCTGCCATTGTGCTGTATATTTATCTCCCCTCTTTGCCTGGGTTTAGCTTACTCTGTATTCCTTGCTTTTCATAAATGCAGTTCTTCAGAATCAGACTAGCGGTTCTGCAACAATGTACTGATTTCCAAAATATCTTTTAAAAAATAACTTTCTTTTACACTGAAGCTAGTTTGATTTTAGGATTAACATTAAGAGGCATTCATTCATTCATTCAATCATTTCTTTTAAACCACTAGTCCTTGACAAGGTTCTATTGGGCCTGGATCCCATCTGGGGCAGCATAGGAAAAAGGTGCACTCTGGACAGGATGCCAAACCCACTGCAAGACTAAGCAGTGTCAAATTTGTAAATATATTACTAAATCTGTTTTTAAAATGCAGCCTAATACATTCATTGATTTTGTAATAGCATTTTTTACATTCATCAGGCTTTGCCATTTAAAATTTTTTGACAGCATGTCACTGGAGTGGTATGACGAGGTTACTGATAATGAGATAACTTTTGATGAAGTATTTTTGTTCCAGATTTCAGTAGCAAACTGTGCCCCTGTGAAATCCTTCTGTCTCAGATGGATATATTCAAACAATTCTAATTATTTACAGACCCAGGCATTTTCCATCTTATTTTCCAATGTATAGTCACAATTAGAGCCTTAATTATTGCTGAGATTCTAGCACCATTTCAGCCCACTACTCACTGACTTGGTAGCCTTTTTCAGAAGCCTAAAGCACTGAACCACTTGAAACATGTAGTTTGGGTTTTTTTTTTTACAATAGAGAGATTAGCCTCTTCATTTACTGCTCATCAGAACACTGTTAAAAAAACATGGATAGCGAACAATTGAAATATATCAATCCATTCATCAGGTGAGCTTTCATAGATTAGGTCATTGGTGTTTAGGTCATTGGTGTCATTAACAATTTATATCTGTTATAGAAAAAAGAGAAGCGGTGGATGTAAATGTCACTGTCAGTTGATTTTTCCATGCAGGTGCATGCATTGAGCTCGTGATAACCGTATGATCCTCCGGGTTTTGACCCTGGAGTTGGCTGGAGTTGCTTGCAGAAGCAGGCTTGTCAAGGGTGCAAAAAGTTTGCTTATTCAATCTCAAACACAAAAGTCACATGGAGGATGAGCGAGACTAGACGTTTGGGACAGGATATAGACCTGGACAGGGGGAAAGAGACGGGATAGGTAGAGTAGAGTAAGCGTAGGTGCAATAGGTTGCATCAGCAAAGGCAGCTGGCATTCTGCAGCTCGGTAACAAACCAATGACTCAAACAAGAAGGTGGGAAATATGCTGTATAGTATACTGCAGTCAGTTGAGTTTTACCAACTGTGCACAGCTGTGCTTCATTATCCTGTTAGCTGGCCGCCGTCTCCCCTAGGCAGCGAGATTGAGTGTGGCACTAGTAACACTCGTCTGCCCTTTCTCACACTTAGTGCGTTAATAATGAACAAAATCGCCTGCTACCATCCATCCATCTGCTTCCGCTTGTTAACCCTTTGGTATGTGCTGTGGGACAACAATAAACCTGGATCTATTAAGAATGGGCTGGTTTCTTACAGTACCATACACCTAATACCATTTCACCAGATATTCTAATGTCCCTGACAACATTAGAAATGCAGTGTTTCCCCTAGAAAAAAATTCAGGCACAGTGGCTAGAGGATGATAGAGGTTTTACATGCACATACAAACTTTTTTGGCTATTTCTAACAACACAATGCTTTTGGTTGGTAATTTCCATGTAAAATTATTGCGCACACAATTGTCAAAGCTACTGATTATTTCACAGTCAAAGAAGATAGAACAATCTTTAAAAATAAATAAATAAAAGGACATAGAAAATAATAAAATTAACATATTGAAATATCAATAAAACCACTCAAAACCACAAACGTCAATTTGAATTGCTCAGAAATGTGAAACAAACTGTTCATTTTCTCATCATGAACACAGGGTGCATGCCTCAGTGCTGCACTTAATTTTTCTTGGAGTTGAAAAAAGATTCAACATGGCATCATTGTATGACAAAGCTCCCACAGGGGGCCCATTTATTGATATTCTCATACAGGCTCCCAAGTGTTGCCCTTGCAGTCTGTTCTGGAGGTCTGCTTTCACCTACCAAAAGCGAAGATTTGGTTTGTTTAGTAAATTCAGAAATTTAAGAATAGATTTATACTGCCAAAAGCAGTCATGAGTTGTACCCTGTTGATGGCGAAGAAATCGCGATCACATTTCACACTGCCCACAGGAACGGTGAGTGAGGATCATGTGATCCATAGCGTCACTGATGTTTATGTGAGCAACGAGGACCTCGCCACAACCCCCCTCCCTTGCACCTCCTCATTCTGCCCCCCTCACTACTCTCCCTTCTTCTGAGAAAAACATATATATATATATATTTTTTTTTTTTTGGCTGAGCATCCCGTGGTTTCCCCCTCTTAGGTGGTGCCAAACTCACTTTAGTCTTAACAGCAGCCAAATAACTTCACTAAGATTGGCATTATGGGAAATTCATTACAACACGGATTCACTATGACTGTCTGAAATCACTCCCTACTCACTCAATCCCTACTCACTCAATCCCTACTCACTATATAGGGAATTATTAATAATGCGCTCGCTTCGCAAAGTAACATTCGAACACTAGCACTACATTTTTCTGCATGTTATGCAAATAAATCAATGTAAATTGGCACAAAATCTTATAATTATAAATATAGTATTACATATGTATGATATTATTACACAATACTTCAATAAGTAGGTATGACAAGTTTGATCTCTCCATTACACGTTCGGTGATTGTCTGCCTTTCTGCCATTTTTCAGCAAAATGCATTGTTTTTTGTTTAATTTAATTTATTTATTTGGTGTAATGCATTGTAGTATATAGTGGTAAGTTGGGCTGTCTATGAAATCACTCCTTGCTACTATATATTGCACCATATAGTGCGTTAGCCATTTTGTAGCGGTGTCCCAATGTTGAGTGAGTACCTGTATCCACTATACAGTGCAGTCAAAATATCCCACAATGCACACAAGTCCCCAGCTGGCAGCAGCACAGTTGGAGTTTACTTACTAAAGTGGAGTTTACTCCAGTGGATGGGAGGGTCACCTCGATGCTACTTTGGGTTGCAGAGAGGAAAACTCTGACTGTTGTGTGCGTCTATGTGCCCAACAGTACTGTAGAGTATTCGGCCTTCTTGGAGAAAGTGGATGGTGTCCTGCAGAGGAACCCACCCACGGACTCCAAGTTCTTGTTCTGCTGGGGGACTTCAATGCCCATGTTGGTGATGAATGGGAAACCTGGAGGGGAGTGATTGGTAGGAATGGCCTGCCCGATCTAAACCCGCACAGTGAGTTGTTGTTGGATTTCTGTGCAAGTCACAGTTTGTCCATAACAAACACCATGTTCGAACACAAGGCAGTTCATAAGTGTACTCATTACCAGAATGCCTTGGGCCAAACGTCGATGATCGACTTTATAGTTGTTTCATCTGATCTGAGGCTATATGTTTTGGATCATCATCTGGTGGTGAGTTGGCTCAGATGGTTGGGGAGGCTACTGGACAGACCTGGCGGATCCAAACAAATACTTGCTGTCCACTGGGAACAGCTGGTGGAGGACTCTGTCTGGAATGATTTCAACTGGGAGCTGAGTCATAAGGCAAGGCTTCTGATTTACCAGTCAGTCTATGTCCCTATCATCACCTATGGTCATGAACCTTGGGTAATGACCGAAAGAAAAAGATTGCAAATACAAGTGGCTTCCTTCACTGAGTGGCCAGGTTTACTCTCCGAGATTGGGTGAGAAGCGTGGAGGTCCGGGAGGGACTCAGAGTAGAGCTGCTGCTCCTCTGCATTGAGAGTAGCCAATTGAGGTAAATCGGACACCTGATAAGGCTGTCCCCTGGGAGACTTCCATTGGGGGTCTACCAGGCACAGCCAGTTGGACAGAGGCCTTGAGGCTGACCCAGAACATGCTGTAGGGATTATATTTACCATCTGGCCTAGGAATGGCTGGGGATCCCCGGAGAAGCTGGACGAAGTTGCTAGGGACATTGGTGTCTGGGCATCTCTTTTCCTCCTGCTGCCACTGCGACCCTGAATTGTACAAGCAGTTAAGTGAATGGATGAATGGATGGCATCATAAAAAGTAGTGTACAACCGATGGTCACTAACCCATCATGAAATACCATAATGCGTTGCATCAAAAACAGTAATAAAATAATGCATTGCACTGAAGAAACAAAAATTCTGTGAATAATGGCAGAGAAGCAGGAGGAATTGTAAAAGGTGTTTATCTTGAGAAAAGTTATTTCAATGGAGCACTGCTTTTATGAACAGGCTCGAGATAAATCTGAGTTGTGGTGTGAAAAAAATATTGATTATAAGCTGTGGAAATCACAACGCAGACTTGCACAAAAGACATTTATTTGTAAAATATAGTATTAATATGTTTATGATATTATTACACAATAATAAGTACATAGGTGCCTGGTTTTGTTTATTTTTTCCACTGCTATTCGTTACGTTTTATTTATGAGACAATGGTTCAGAAAAATTTTCTGTGTGGTAGTGTTCGAATACTACTTTGTCAGGTGAGCACACTGTATAGTCCACTATTTCTAATACCTTATATAGTGACTAGGGATTGAATGAGTAGGGAGTGATTTTAGAACATCGATTGTACACTACTTCTAATGTTGCATTGGGGGACATTTTGAGTTCACTTTCTAATGGATAGAGTTACACCCTCAACATTCAGGTACCACTAAAAAATGGCGAACACACTATATGGTGAGTACGGAGTGATTTCGGACACAGTGCTAGTGATCAATTACATTGTAGCTACTCCCGCGGTTGTCAGTGACTGTGATGTTACCCACAGGGGTTGAAGACAAGAGAGCGATTAGCTCCCAGAGGTAAAGAATTGACACTTTGACTCAGCGTGCTAATCCTCCTGTCTTGTGCATGGGCGACCCAAATCTGACACCTGCCTGCTCCCTCAGTCCCTTACAATATTCTGTTAAACCAGTGGTTCTTAACCTGGGGTGCTGGCACCCCTAAGGGGTGCGAGAGTCAGTTCTTGAGGGTGTGAGGAGAGGATCCGCATGGTTTGGATCTGAATGTCATTGGCACCATCTGTACAGATGGCGCTCCTGCTATGTTAGGAAATCGGTCTGGATTCACAATATTCATAATTCTTATCAACTGTTTATCGCTGTTTCACTTGCCTAGTCACAGGCCAAGTTTTTTTACGAATCACTATTTGTTTATTCAGTTAACACTTGTGTTTTAACGAGAGATTTTGCATTTTAACACAAAAACAGCACTTTGTGTTTTAACCTGAAACTTTCTCGTTATTTCACAAAAGTAGCTGAACTACTGAAAGCTGTCTTGTTAAAAAAAAAGAGGTCTCAGAGGCACAGCGGCCTGCCATGCCTGTACTGTTATAGGGAAAACACTGGGACTGTATGTTAACACTATTCAGAAAAGATGCTTTACACATATCATAGATTATTTCATGTATACATTATGCCAAATCAATAGACATAAATCACGCAGAAAATATTTCAAATTTTAACATTTTAATTTAGAACCCAGTGCTAGACTTAATTTAGAACTCAGTTTCAAGTGAAGAGTGGGATCTAATTAAGGTGTCCAAAATAGATGGTAACTATGCTTGTTCTTGACTGCAATTTTTATCTCAGGACCATTGCATCAAAATGATGCATTTTTTTCATTAAAAAGCAAACCACTTGGCTAATACAGGGAATTTTATTAGTTTTATTTACACAAATAACAGCAGACAGACACTTTGAAGCTCTGTGTTTTCCAGTTATAAGAGTACTCAGTACTTCAATTTTAAAAGCTCAATAGCCACACATGCTTAATTCCCTTCAGAAACAGTAAAGAAAACATCCATAAGGAGAGGAAAGTAGATCTTCTGTTGCTTTAGAGTCATCCACAAAACAGTTCTGGTGTTATTAAAAAGAATACATCATACATCTATACAGCCAGAGAGATTATCATGGGCAGGTTACCAGCAAAAGAATGACAGTGCCACCACGGAACTGCTCAGGGCACGTCCTGTCATCGGTTCTGAACTGGTGACGGCTGATAATGGATATGCTGCAAAGCACAGAAAATAGTGCACAGAAAAATATCTCAGGCAGCTGATAAAGTGCTATCTTACACCTGCATCAATGTCACTTTAATCCTAAATGGATGTACATAATGATATGTTGTATTTATTTACTGGAGGAACAAAGAGGCAGCAGTTTGTGGAACTTTGGAAATTGCTCTGTCAGCTGTCAGTAAAAAAAATATTAAAACGCTGTACAATGCAGAGCTTATTGTACATCCTGATCCGGGCTTTCTTTTACATGTAACGATTGTAGAAGTGCAACAAAAATAAATACCTGTGTATGTCTTAAGCATTTGACTGTACTGTTATAGGGTATGTTCTTACAACCTTTTTTAAAACTAATACATTGTCACTGCGTTTATTAAGTGCATCATTTTTGCAGCATTATGAATGTTCTGAAAATAAGTTATTTGTAAACACCAAAACTTTATAATACAGTCTTTGTAATGCTGCACATGAACCCTAATGATATGCTGCAGAGACCTTCATTTAATTTCTTTTGCATCACATAGATGCACTGTGAAAAAAGCATCTGCTAAATGAATAAATGTAAATGTAAAAGCACTGTACAGCAGTTGAATTGTGACATTACTGTCTGTACTCATGTTTAACTGAAAATGAAAGTTAGCATTCTATATATCTCCAAGGAAACTCAGTTTTCAGCTATGCATAATATGCTGTTTGGCAGTTACTATAAGTGATGTCAGTTTCGCTGATAGTATTTTGAAATGTTTATATTTGCTGTTCAGATGGTTCTGTATTAGTCAGATAAAAAATGTTAATGCCACTTGTGAATTGAAGAATCAGATAAAGTAATATTTTGGTTGTCATGTCCTTATAAAATGTTTGTTTTTAACTTTATGTTCTCATTTTTTGTACTAACAATATTGAAAGTTCTGTTGGTTATTTAGTTAACATGGCTCACATAAACTAGTGATAAACAATTAATATAAAAATATTCCCCCTTCACACCTGTGGGCGGTCTTTGTCTCCTTCAAGTTTGGGTCCTCTATCAGAGGCCTGGGAGCTTGAGGGTCCTGTGAAGTATCTTAGCTGTTCCTAGGATTGTGCTCTTTTGGACCGAGATCTCAGATGTTGTTCCTGGGATCTGATGGAGCCACTCTCCCAGTTTGGGGTCACAGCACCGAGTGTTCCAGTTACCATGGGGACCAGAATATACATCTTGTATATGCTGGGCATGGACTCAAAAACAAATGTGTATATATATTGATATATGTGCGTTTTGGACTACAAGCACTGTCGTGGAAGGAACTATGTTTGCAATCCAAGGTTCTACTGTATATATATATACACATATATACAGTTAGGTCCATAAATATTTGGACACTGACAAGTTTTGTTGTTTTACCTGTTTACTGAAACATATTCCAATTATAGTTATATAATGGACATGGACATAATGTGTG
>JABJVR010047941.1:604-26021 GCA_025773905.1 Chitala chitala
TGATATACACTAAAAGTGCTGTACTAAAACAGAATTTTACTGCTGAGTTTACTGTAATTTTACCTGAAAATTGGATTACTCCTGTCTAGTGTTTGAAGTAGAAGTTTTGATAGATTAAATGCCATGAGTGAGAAACGGCCCAGTCTTTGTTATCTCTTAGAACACCTCTCCAGAGGCTGCCATGATATCCAAACATTTGTTGAATCTTCCTTTTAGAGATAATTTTGGTGTTTCCTACCTACAAAAAAAAAATCACTGAGCACCTGTTTTGGGAGTAAATGTATTAGTTTCTGAAGTGCAGCATTCTGTCTCAAAAAACATATTGCCAAAATGGTTTTGTAGCTTTTCTCAGAGAAGTTTTCCTGTCATTTCAGTAAATGTTTTTGCATTAAAAAAAAAGGTTCCCCTCATTCAGGCCATTTAAAGGGACAGACTGCAGAATTACATTGTATGTTCTGAGGGTTATTGATACATCAGCTGTTACATGTTCCTAAAAAGGTGATGGTTTACAGGTTCTGTCAGCTTTGAATAATTTTTTCACAACTGTATTAATTTCTCACAAATGTATTACTACCAGTGGTTATTTACAAATAAAATAACTCCTAACATTCTCTGTTCACTTTTTTTTAAGTTGCACACACATACTGAAGTTGATACATAAAAGGTATGTTAGGTAATCCTTCTTCTGGTTTATTACGCTACTATGTATGTCTGCTGTTAAGACTACCTACTTTTGAAATGAAGTCAAAATATCTTGCCTTCCACTTTCCACCTGTTGCAGGAAACCCATGTAGCGGGTTAGCATAGGGGTCTCAGTGTGCAGCACTATTTTCTGTTACCTTTAAAGCCCAGGGTTGTGTGCATATGTGTAGTTTTTTTAGGCCCCTTTCTCACATGCAAGCATGCATTACAGCACACACAATCCAATTAAGAAACACAAAAATGTGCGGTAACAGTGGTCAAACAGCAACAACAAAAACAAAGGGACCTTTACACTGGATGTCACATAACACTCTTGAACTATATGTGTCCTTAACTAAAGCTTAAAAGTCATGATGGATTTTGCGTCTTATAGACTACCTTGTATTCCAGAATTTTGGTGCAGTAACACTTAACACCCTGCTACCCATAGACAATATTGTAAATTTAGGGACAGTGAAGCAGTTGGAGCTTGAGGATCTTGGCAGCTGTGTGTTTTTCAGTTCCTAAAACAACAACTTGAAAGAGGGTGTAGTTTTCTTTACTCTATTTTAAACTCAGTTACCGTAACTGACTTAAAAAAAAAAACATTGCCAAATAATTTCATTTGCAAATGCTTTCTAACTTTTCAAGCTGTAGGGAAACTGGATTGCATTTATCTACTGTAGAGTAAAATGGATGATAACAAGAAGTCTGTTTGCTCATGTTGGTTGGAAAATGCCCACTTTCCACAAACACTCGTGAGCTGCAAACATGTATAAAACAGCTTGAAGCAAATGACCTTGAATTGTATTAGAATGACTTTGGATTGTTCACCAGTCATCAGTGGTTGTTCTCCTCGTAATTTTACTGAAGTCATTCTCAGCAGCATTTGACAGATACACAGACACATGACACACCAACAACCACGAAATAATACCAAATTTTAAAATTATGTACAAATTTTAATTAATTACACTAGTAATTCTAATGTCAGTCATCTTCTATACTACTTCATTCTGTTAAGGGTCACAGGGAAGCCTGGAGTCTCTCTCAGAACACATAGGGCGCAGGACAGGGAACCAACCCACCATACACACAATTTGGGGACACCAATCAACATGTCTTTGGGAGGAAACCCACCAAGCACAGGGAGAACATACAAACTCCACACCTGCAGACCCAAGGCAGGAATCAAATTCCAGGCCTGGAGATATAAAGCAACAATGCTAACCACTACACCACCACACCGCCTGTAATTCTAATGTAAATAATTGAAATAATTTTTACCTATTTTCTTTACATATTTAATATTGTCACATTCCATGATAGAATGGTTCAAGGCATTTTTACTTTGCATTATCAATGGAAAAAAAAAAACTTACCATTGTAGTAATTTAAACATAATGCCATATTAATGCAGAACAGTCCCAACAGATTAACAAATATCATTGCTGACACTGTAAAATTGATATGTCCTTATACATTTTTTAATGTGCTCTATTAAATTTTATTTAGGAAAACATAAAAAGGCATTTCTGTGAAAATATGGATTCCACAGTTTACACACCAACTACCTACAAGGCTGGTACCAGAACGCTATGACTCATTCAACTGCTAACACTAGCGGTATGATGCAGCGTTTACAAAGCCGCCACAATGAAAATCTCCAGCCACTGCCTGTGAATAAGAAACATACTTTGGTGTTATTTTTGCTTGTGCTTGCCTCAGAAATACATTTTTTATGTTTTTCATTTGGATTTTTGTTTGAATATTGTAAGAAAACTGAATCATATAGTGAGTTGAGTACATCATGGCATCCTTAGTAACTAATTTTATGAAATTTACTTTAGTCTAAATAGGAAAATAACAGCACAGGTATACTCTATTGGTTGGAGGGAAAACAGCGGCACCTATGCAATAAGAGGAGTAATACAAGTTAAAGGGAAAATATCCAAGCCGACAAGATCATGCATAAATACGACCCAGTCTCGGGATTGTGTCAGAACAGCGAAGGTATTTGCGTTGACCAAGCAAATGTTTGCACAATTGCAACCCTGTTGCGAGTAATCATAAAATCGATATTTTCCCCCATTCTTACTAGCAGGTACAGTATTGGTTTGCGTTTGATGCTTTTTTATTGGCATTTTCTCATAATCAAAGAGAAAAAACAAAAATGTTAGTTCTCATACAGTTTAAATACTTTGTTTTATATATAATTTATTATTGTTTAATTTTGTTTTGAGGTTTCTACTTCTCATTTATACAAGTTTTTTAAAAGTTCATAAAAAGTAAAAATACATTATGTGTAAACTATTATTGTTGCACAGTAATTATGAAGTTAAAAAATTCTTTGAATTTATGGCAAATTAAAAAAATGTAATATGCTTGGAAGTATTCTGTAGAGTAAAATTTAGTTTTTATATGTTGATGTTAGCAGTAGGTCAAAAGTACACTTGTTCATAATGCTTACAAGTTTATTTTAGTGGTAAACATGTTTAGAACTTATAGTAAATTTTAACTTCATCCATAAAAATACACAAATTTTGTATATTACAGCTATAAACTGAGTTTTGCAATATAAACCTGTAAAAATATATTTAGACCGGAGAGGAGTTTATCCCTAAATTACACAACAGAACAAAATGACAGTAATTCACTGCATACCAGATTACTACAAAGTACTGTAATCTTGATATACACTAAAAGTGCTGTACTAAAACAGAATTTTACTGCTGAGTTTACTGTAATTTTACCTGAAAATTGGATTGCTCCTGTCTAGTGTTTGAACAAAGACAACAGTACACATTACACCCACTAAAGCTCAGTACCAGTGAGTACAGTACCTCTTCACTACAGTATATTACTTGTTTTCATTTGTATTCTCTGAGCGTTTTGTTTAGCATGCATTTCACTGTATGTCACTGTTTATAGGATATTAAAGAATATAACAGAATATGTAACTGTGTATGAATTTTACGGGAAGTGTGTAGAAACCCATTAATATACTCATTAAATGTATGATAATTAGGTAATTTGTGGTTGAAGTGACATATATCATGCTAAAAATAATGGCTTAATTATTGAATTGGTATACTAGATTGACTAAATGATATTTGGGAAAATTGATTTGGGGTTTTCAAATGGGATGAAAATGCATTGTTATTTTCCCATTAGAAATAATGGAAAGTGTTTCAGTCGATACTTTTTTAAATGTAGACTGACTTGTCTGGATGAAAGTAATATAAAGAGGGGGAATGCTGCACATTTTAATTATCCCAGTCAAAGTGCCCTATCTAAACAGGTGAATCAATGCATCACTATTACTATTCAGTCCAAATCTGGTACCTAGTGAACATATGTGTAAGTAGCTCAATAAAGGATACCCACGACCAGAGTTAGCAATCAGCATGAATAAAGTGGCTCTGCTGCATCGCTGCCATTACGATTTAGGTCTGCAGAAACCCTTCCTTCCATGCAGCAAAAATCCCCAACTGATGTATACATGTGAGGCCACCCACACTGTATTTGGAGGTTATCACATGAGGAGACACCACAGTGTCACCAACTTCATGCAGTCTAGGTCTGCATTCTATCTAGCAAGTCAAAAACATGTCACAACTTTGTGGATTGTCTTTGGAAAGTATGAAAGATATACCAGAAACAGGATGTTTGTTGCAATAATTAATGTATACGTGTTGAAAAAAATTATTGAGTACTGAACTGAATGCTTGTTCCAAGACTTGACAGTTTTTGGGTAAAAAGTATGTTTGACGTTTGACGTTTAACTGCTTTTTATGAAAGACGTCATGCACCAGAGTTCTCACTGTCATCAGAGTTGACCTTATTTCCTTGACAGAGTACTTGTATAACATGCCCTCATTGGTCAGGTGAAGGGCAGCAGATGACATGTTTGTAAGGGACAGCAATGTCTGTGCACGCATCTGAATTCCAAGCCAATGTATAAAACAGATCCAACTGACGTCATCGACATACCAGAGAAGCTGTGCCCTTATACGTGTTTATTTTCATTTGTTTTTGTAAATACACAAAGTATAAAGTCAAAGTCCGATGTTGTCATAATATCCAGTAATGAAAATTGTAAAAGAAAGTCAAATATATTATCATATTCTAGTGTTGTGTACCTTTGGTTCTTTTCCCCAATAAAAGCATGGGTTGGAATATGGCTGGAATATGGCTGGAATATGGCTGTAAAAGCACTAACAAATGTTGCACTTTGAGAACTTCATTACCGACTTTTTTTTTTTTTTTTTTTGCATGTGTCTGTGTGTTCCTAGAGTCTTATGCCACACTTGGGCCAGAGTCTCATCTTCGAGTCCCAGCACTAAAATCCTGTTATTCAAGGCACATGTCTCTCTATTCCTGGTATAGTCATCTATAGCTTCGCCAAGAGCCAGACAGAAAAGGGGTTTTAATGTATTGCCACGTACTCTTGTCTGCACATTTAGAAAAATGGGAAACAAAACACTTACCACTTACTAAGGTTTCTCTGCACTATATAGGAATCTCAATGCCAGCACCAACAGTTTCACTTAAGTTGATGAAGAATTTTACATTATAAATACACTGACTAAAACAATAGATGCACAATATTCTATTATACCAATATTTCAGAATTTTTAATAAAACCACTTTTGCTAACATTGTGGCTTAACTGCACTAAGGTGCTTGACTTTGTTTGAGACATTATGGACCAGCTTGTTCATTACTGCAGCTTTGCATAACACTCATAACATGGGTCCATAAAACCTTTTTTTACAACAGAGCGACTCTGCTTAGAACAGAGCATCTGCCAAAATATTACACGGAAATGCTTTCAATTTTAGCTTGAGCAAATTATATTGTTCCTTTCTGAATGGGATTTATGGAGGTCCAGAGTCCACGCCGAAGAGCTCCATGTGTCGATATATGTGTACCCTCTTGAAAGTACCTACCGCTGTAAATCTATATGATCGATTGGGCCTTCACTGGACACTTCATCAAAAACTGTAATAAAAGCAGTTACTGAGACATTTCAAGGCTGTGGAAACTGTGGATCACTGTGAGCAGACAGCAACTGATAAATTGTGCAAACATGCCTGGCCAACGCGAATACCTTCGCTGACATTTTCAACCCCGTGCACGTCACTTTTATCATCGCTTGTGTCCAGTAGCTTGGGGAAAAAAGTCTGCTAAGTGCTATGATTGGTGTGATGCGGCAAAGTTCAAAGAATACAGTGAGATGTCACAATAACAGTGACAGGCGAAGGCACCGAAGCATGTGACAGACAATAAGCCCCACTGAAATACTAAATAGCCAAGATCACACTTAAAATCTTGCTAAAACTTTCAAATCCAGTTTTTGTTTGCTCAAGCGCATTAACATGAATACCAATAATACGATTAGTGGGGGGAAATGGAGTAATGGCAATAAATCAGTTTTATTGTTTAAGTCATGAGAATTGATATGATTAAAGTCACCCGTATACATGGTTTCGGTGAAATCGCGTTTATCTCTGTTCAAAAACTGGTGCCAAAATGAAATTTCACACGGGTCATTCGTCAGATAAAACACAGAGCTTACAAAACCTGGTATCGGCAGAAACCATTTCTGCAGAAAAATGTTTCAAGAGTTATGCACTGTGATTCTTAACACTTGTCTGCAATCTTAATTACATTAATTTCTATACAGAGTAATATCTGAGATAACATCCAATATACCGTGAATAATTAATTTCATTATCACTTCTTAATACTGACAATTTGGTACCATATTGTTATATCATACCTGCAGCATACTGTATTCCCAGTTGTGGAATATTCTAATAGCTGGACATGTGCATAGTTAAAAACTGACAAAAATCCAGTTAAGAGCTCCACAGGCACAGAATAATCAGGTATTGGCTACATATTTAAATGTGTTAATTAGGTTTGCATAAATGGAGAAAAGCCTTCAGGAAAAAAAACAGGTCACAGCCTTTACACATCTTTAAAAGAACCGACTTAAAGTGAACATTCAAGTTAAAGTTATACAATAAATCTAACGACTGTAACTGCAGGGAAATACATATCATTCTCTGTGTTTTTATGTGTAGGTGTAGTGGCTGTGAAAGTGTTACAGTGACAATCCCTTGGTAGTCAGGACAAGAGTGGACTCAGATCTTTGGCTCAGCAGGCTAATTGACTTGACCGGTAACTCTGCTCAGGCTGTACGTTCTAGCCCCGGGTACCCCCGTAACATAAATCCGTGATTACAATATGATAATCCCAGTATTAGCTCTACATATATCTCAGGGTGAGACTGGTTATTCATCAAAGCTCATATGCCAGTAAATTAGTACTGATGCATTTGCATTCTTTCACATTTGTTGTTACTCATTCTGTCAAATAATGAATCACTATTAGCAGAGCAAATAATATTTGCATTTACATTTTATTAATTTAGCATATGCTTTTGTCCAAAGTGAGTTACAATGAATAATAGTACACATGCACGTTAGAAACAAGGTCAAACAGTATCAATCTAACTAACAGTAAGTGCTGTCCTATCATCAAAGTGCACACGATTGAGTTAAGCAATTGTCTCAAAAGTCATTCAAGTAAAGAAAAAGCATAAACATATAAAAGGTAAGTCTTGAATTAACTAGAAAACACATACAAACAAACAGCCTTGCAACAATGGAGTGAATGGAAGCATAGATGAAAACGATTTCAGGTTTTAAGTTCTAAGGTGCTCCTTGAAGAGATGTGTTGCTTGCGGAATGTGGACAGTGGCGATGAAGTCCTCAAAGCAAATGGAAGCTCATGGCACAGCATTCTGGATTCTCTGAAGAGGATACGTAGCAGAGGCTGGGAGGCCAGCTAAGAGAGAATTGCAGTAGTCCAATCTTGAAAGGACTAAAGCTTGGACCAGGAACTGAGTCGAATATTCTGTGAGACATGGTCTGATTGAGGGCAAACCTGCAGGCCCTGCAGACTGTGTTGATGTGTTCAGAGAACGTCAGGTTGCTGTCCAACATCAGTTCGAGGTTCTCCACCGATGTGGTAGAGGTTATATTTGATGTGTCGAGTTTCAGAGACAGTTCACGGAGAATGCAGTTCTTGGCCGGGATGATCAGCAGCTCAGTTTTGGATAGGTTCAGCTGCAGGTGATGATTATCTATCTATCTATGATTATCTATCCATCTTGAGATATCTGCAAGGCAAGAGGCAATCTTAGTAGAAACATCTGTTACTGAGGGCAGGTCGGACAGGAACAGTTGGGTGCCATCAGCATAGCATAGGTAAGAGAAGCTATGCGAACTGATAACTGATCTCAGGGAGGTTGTGTGCAGTGAGAAGAGGAGCAGACCCAGTACAGACCCTTGGAGGACCCCTGTCGCCAGAGTCCTTGGCATAGACACTTGGCCCCTCCAGGATACTCTGTTACAAAGCTCCGAAAAGTAGGAGGCAAACCATCGGAGCACAGTACCAGATATCCTGAGGTTGGAGAGAGTTGCCAGGAGTATCTTGTGGTTCACTGTGTTGAATGCAGCAGACAAATCATAGGATGACAACAAAGGAGAGGGAGTTTAATCTGGCAGCATGCAGGGCATCAGCGACAGTTAAAAGTGTAGTCTCAGTAAAATTCCGTTTCTTGAAGCCAGATTGGTGAATGTCTAATAGGTTATTCTGTAATAGGAACATACACATTTGGGTGAAGACTCCTCGTTCACGTGTTTTAGATAAGAATGGAAGAAGTGATAATGGTCTTTAGTTCTTGGGAAACGATGGGTCCAGGGAGGATTTTTTTCAGTAGCAGAGTGACGCGGGCTTCTTTGAAAGTCGAGGGGACAGTGTTGGAAGTCAGTGATGAATTAATGATGTAGGTCAGATGTGAAATGATGGCCCGAGAGATGGTCTGGGGAAGATGTGAGGGGATAGGATACAGTGGACATGTCGTTGGCCAGTGGGAGAGAAGACATCCTTCTCCGTGAGACCTAAGAAAGTGTGAACATTGCAGATGTTGCCGGGGAGCAGATGGTCTGCAGGTGGGGCTCAGAGAATTGACTGGTGATGGCAGTCACTTTCTTATTGAAAAAGGAGGCGAAGTCCTCCGCTGTAATAGATGAGGGGGAAGGTGGAATAGGTGGGTAGAGAAGATTAGAGAAGGTGGAGAAGAGAATGCGCAGATAGATTCTCATATTTACTTCAACTATATCATTCTCCTGTCAATCCCTAAAAGAGGCTGTTTAACATAATTTTGTTTCTTTTTTGCCAAGATAAAAGGTCTAACTATGTCTGTACCAGTGAAAAGTTTAACGCTTTAACATGCTTGTGGATAGACAGGACTTGCTACTGTCCACCGCAGACCACTTCCAGATTTACAAATGACCATATTGATGGTTTTGCTGAAGTGTATCTCTCTTCATTCCTTGTTTGTACCTAATCCATGTTTTCAGTTTCTTCCCCAGAAGCCGTACACCATGTACTTAATGCTAAATTGTCAGAAGGGACACGGTCATGTGGCTGCCTTTGAACACAATGCTGTGACACAAACTAGCCTTGTCACAAGGACAGAAGAACTGCCAGACTGCAAACAATAAAGTCCTGTTAAATTTTTCTAGAGCTTCTATCTTGGATTGTTTTTCTAAGCAGCGATAATGTATGTGTACTAGTTTCAAGTGCGCTCTCAGTTTAATTGTCCTGTTGTTAGCTACTTAGAGAAAGCAACTATAGCAACACCCCAAAATTGTGAGTTGCCATACCGAATTACTCTGTTCTAAAGTTTCATTTAATTGCTTAGTTGAGCTAATTATCCAATGCAACTAGTAAGTATTTACTGTGGGATATTTTATTGGTGCAATTCAGGTTGGATATTTTACTCAAGGCTAATACAGTAGCACCCATACTAGACCTGTATCAGAAACCACAAGGTTATAAATCATTCTGAATTGCTTAACTATCAGTTAGTCAGAGATGATGAAACACTATCATTTCTGGATATATGCAATGCTCTCTGACATTACTGAAGTTCATAAAAAATACTGGAAAAATGTTATACAAGATATTAAAGGGTAACAATTTTTTCAAGAAAGAAGGTCTTAAAATTTGATAAATGATTTTTGAAACCATCCATGCATACTGAGCTCTGGTTTAATTACAGTCTGTCCGCCAACTCTAAGGTTCAGTGACTTTGACCAGCCATTCAATAGCCGGATCCCATTAGCAGTCTGATCTCATACAGAAGACATCAGCTCTGGAATAAAAACACACCAGAGGGCCAGCAGTTAGCAACAGGAAATGTTGTATTCTACTTTGTTTAAAAACTGCATTCAAATTTTGTCATCTTAATGAGTCATACCATTCTGGGAACTTGTTGTAAACTTCATGGTTGGCATTGCAGTGGTAATATGAACTGTAAAGATAAATATAAGAGTTTTCTTCCCAGTAAATAAGTAATGAATGGGTTTTCAGGGTTATTCATTTTCAAAGTACTTATCCACATTGGGGGGTGGGTGAAACTGTCCCATGCAACAAAATACTGGACAAAACCAAGACAGAATGGCAACCTGTTACAGAGCTCTCATACACACATAAATAAGAGCTGTTTAAGTCACCAATTCACTTCATCTGTACTAATGCATGCTTCTGAACTGGAGAGGGGACTGGAACACACCCTAACATATGCAGGAGAACAGCCAAATTCTATAAATGCACATACAGTACCAAGAACTGGAGTCAAATCTGATACTGAGGAAATGTGGAGTACCTGTGATATCCTCCAAGCCACTTCGGTGGATTCATACACTACACAGTTGTAGCCACAAACACTACAGAGACTTTAAGGAGAACCGCTTCAGAACATGTTTGTGCAGCAAATGCACTGAACTTTTAAGAAAAATCCCTGCATTTTTAATGCATTAATTTTGGGCTATGTGTAATAAGCATCAGAAAAAAAAAACAATTTCTATGTTACATATTGTAGATTGAGAAAATTACGGTGCAAATAAAAAGAATTGCCCTTGCAGTGTGAAAGAATTGCAGTTTTTTTTTTTTCTTTTGGTCATATCGATATACATGCCAAAAACTGAATGTAAAGAAAGAACATACACAACTACTGCGCTTTATTAACATTTAATAAGTTCTCCTCTCCCTCCCACTGACCTCCTCACACTGTCTTGGCATACTTTCATAAAGATTTTTTAAGCGATCTAAAGGTACTGCTTCCTGTGCATTTTTTACTGCTGTGCCATCCACTGTAAATTGCCTTCGCTCACTGTCCATCGTTGCAACACTCATGCTGTGAAGCTCTCATTTCAGTGAACGGAAGCTATTTAACTTGAAAGACACATTAACTGTTAATGCCAACTGTTTAAATAGTTGGAAAATGCCATAATAGCACATATGTGCATCCTGGCAATTTTTTTGATTGTGTGTAACTCACAAAGTTTTTATTTCATATTTTTTACAGCATATATTGGATTTCAACCAGCTATGTGAGCATACAGGTGTACAGTAAGGTCAGTCTGAGGACACGCCTCACAGCAATGCATTAGAGGAAGCTGAGGTCATAAAGGACAACTTTCAATCACCCTACTGATTAGTTAAAGTAAAACAGCAATCAAAAACACCTTTAAAGGAAAGATCAACGTCCACCCATCAACAAACTTAAACCTTTGAAGCGCACTAATAATTATATAGAAGTCCTCACGTTAACCCCCTATAAAAGTTGACCTATATGAACTACTTTAATGACTCATCTATGAAGTGGTGCACATTAAGGTACATTAATTCTACCACAGGAGACGTGAAATTACAGACTAAAGAAATTATCCTGTTTTTATATTTTTTAAGGATGCTCCAGGCTCAGTCTAAGGTACACCTTTTAAAAATTTCTTTACATATATAACACCACACGTACATGTTTGTAGAATCTATGCTTTGTGTAACCTTTAATGTGGTCTTAAAATACAATATTTACATTGGACACAATTTGCTTACTTTTCTGTGTATTATATGTACCACCATCTAACTACCACTGACTGTCTATTTATATTGAGGTTCACCTCATGTGGGGAAAAATAACTGTATTGTACTATTTAAGCAAATATTTGGAAAAACCCCTTATAACTGGTGCAAATAATTTATGTTTGAAAAAGAAGTTTGAATTCACCTTTCGCCTGACTTAAGAGCTGTTAATGCCTAACCACTGTAAATACTGGAGTCTGATCACTAAAACAGAGGTGACACCATTACCCAACAGGGCTCTTGTGGGTGAAGACTCACTTTGTTAATTTGTGTTTAAGATGTGTGTTCTTGACAAAATTGAGGGCTGCATTTTGACAGTTTGGTGGTTTTTGATTTTAATGCATTTTCAGAAAGTGGATGAAACCACGTCTTTTATGTAATAATTAATAACAGTATTTTTGTGGCTGTTAGACTTCTTAATTACTATTTGAGAAGGGTGAGGGAACTGATTCATCTTTTAATCATCCATGATAATTCCTATGTTGATATCTTGTGAATATTATAGAATTATTTTAGTATTTAGCAAGACAACTGAAATTCTGATTTTATTTTAACTTCTTGGTCCTTTTCAGTCTCTTACAAAAATTATCCAAGGTTAAAGAATAACCTTTACTTTTGTTAATCTCAGTTTAGAGTATTTATATAAGTTTTCTTCAATTTATTTGTATGTTAGATATTCAGCCTTTATTATCCAGCTGAAGAACTGATAAATTGTATGTAGTACCTTTGGCAATTTACAATTTACAAATTTTAATAATAATAATAATAATAATTATTATTATTTCAATTAAATGTACATTTTATGCAAAAATATATAGATAATGTTTTCCATTTACAAAATGGTGTGTGTGTGTGTGTGTGTGTGTGTGTGTGTGTGTGTGTGTGTGTGCGTGGGTGCGGTCTGCGGTGTGTTAGAATACCCTACAGGCCACACAAACTTAAAAGAATTAAATAAGTTTTACTGTTTATGTACATTTCTACAACAATTTGTATTTTTATTGTGTCCAAATTATTTTACAAATTTATTTGGTTTTTCTCATTTGAGTAATTAATTTTTTTCTTTAATAGAAATTATCCATTTTGGTGGTCCACAGGTAAGGAAACAGTACTGCAGAAACAGCAGCAGCATCCTGTAGTTATTTGAAAAAACTCTGAAACACTGTTATTAATTCAAACACTCATAAACATTGACCTTTCCAAGTTATTTATTCAAATAGAAGATGTTAAATCAAAGCTATTGAACTTAATATGATTGTCATTTGACATCAGGAAAAGACAACGTGCAGTTTTTATTAAATGTTTTTATATTAGGAGGTTAATGTTTGAAATTGGAGTTTAGCACAAATTGTACTGTTATCTGTTACCTGTTAAATTGATTCAGCATGACAACGTTTTTTCTAACTTGATCCTCGAGGGCAGGAGTCCAGCACGTTTAGAACAGGCTTAGCCGTACAATTCTTTATTAAAATTATTTTTAAACAGTTAAGAACCTTACTTCATGTTATTCCCAAAAGAAACAGAAAATAATCTATCTTTTTTTCTGTTAAATCTTGAGATTAATATTTTGAATTAATGTAAGATGTGTTTCGTAAACAACAAATTGTAAAGCAAATTGTTTGCACAGTGGATTTTCCAATGTCTACATCACAAATTTGAACCCGAATGTGCTATAATTATGTTGATATCATAGTGTGTGGCACAAAAACTGTGCATTTTGTTACCCATTACAAGATGGAGACCCTTGGACTTAATATGGAAGAGAGAACCGTATTGCCATAGAATCAGGATAAGGTTGTGGATGATGGTGTGACTGTATAAATGGTACTAACAGATTTTATACACTTGATGGAGAACCCAGCTTGAATCAATCTTCTTCCATAACAGAAAATTAAAAACTTCAAATGAAGTGTGACTCTCTTACTTTAAAATTTATAAGCCCTGTCACGTCATGATCTGGTGTCAGTGGAGCTTCTTACTTGGTAAGTTTGCATGTTCTCTCTGTGCTTGTCTACCTGTTCTCCTGTTGTCACGTGTAAACGTGTAGTTCGGGAAAACGGGTGTCCTTGAAAATCCTCAGTCTCGATGTTTGTGTGTTTTGTGTGCACTCGTGATCTGTGATGTGATGACATTCCATGCAAGTTGTTCTTGAAAATGTAATTATGATACATTATTTAGGCAGGAGTCAAATTCATTTTAGGTGTTTCACAAATAAGATTTAAAGGAATGTTATTATTATTTTATTGTTTATTTTTAAACTAGAATTTAAAGTATTTTTTCAGTATTTGCTGTCTAAAACATTTATGTCCATTTCACAATGTACTGCCTTTTTTCAATATTTAATTCAAGGTTATGAAAAAAAGTTGCCAATATTTTGGTTACCAAATAATCCTGGCTGCTACTGGGTAAAACTTTAGCAAAACGTTGAAAATCAGTTGCAGGTAACACTGGAGATTAGTTGGCTGATGATGATTATTGTTATAAAGCTAATATTAGTGTTCAGAATTGGCCAACTGTCTGGTATGAATGTTGGCATAACATTGGCATTGATAAGCAAACTTGACAAAGTGCCAAGGCATTAAACATTGGCCCTCTCATTAAAACCAACACTAGCACATAAGTAATGGCAGTTAGACTGATGAGTAAGCCTGAAGGTTGGCCAGTGTTCTGAGGAGAGGGAGGTACTTCGACTGAATGCCATCTAAGGAGAACACAGGGCTACTCTGGAACTGGAATATGGCCGTTTAAGAAATCCATCCATCCATTATCTTAATCGCTTATTCCTGGTGAAGGTCACGGGGAAGCCTGGAGCCCATCCCAGAGCACATAGGGCGCAGGGCACGGGACACCCAGGGCAGGGCCGTTTAAGAAATATTGCATAAATAAATGTAATAGATCAGCAGGTGAATTAATATTATATTTATATTTTTATAAAATAACTGACCAATTGTGTTCAACTATTTGCACATGTACATGACTCATTTAAAGGGACTGCTGAACACATGAACGCATGAATGACATGCTAAACACGTGAACGGTGAAGTAATAAGAGTTAAGTTTGTGAAAAACAGTAAGAATCTTTCACAAACAGTACACATAACAGCAGTTTAACGTGTGAAGCATAATGTCCAAAACCAGGTCAGGGACACTACATATTTTGCTCCGTCCAATAGGAAACTCATGTTAATAAAAAACTGAACGTATGTCATGTTTAGATGTGTAAATGTTCTAATGTACGACATCTTTATAAAATTAGCATTCACCGATTTGCTTAGCGTCTTTGTCCCAAGACACCTAACACATTCATAAGAAGTATTTTAATGAGAACTGTTTTAGCATCCTTTATATTTTGATGCTAGTATTATGATTAACTCTATGAAACTTAGTTCAACAGTGTTTAACACATATGTACTGACGTAAATAATGAACATAGGCAGAGCACACATTCTTGCAATAAATAGTTAATTAGACATTATAGAGATAACGTAATGTCGTAATGTCAGTGTTATGGTTTATCCCTCTTTTGACAACGTCACAGCTGCACTCGGCACTGCAAAGAACGGCAATCGAAACTGGACCGTTGGGAATTTGTTGTGCAGTTTGCTTAGTGTTCTCAGTATCTTCGCAGACGCTTACAGGATATCTTAATTTACATACCAGGACCCGCGTCTGAGCTCCCGGACACCCAGCTACCAGGACTTGCCACTAGAGTTGCAGTTTACGTTTTCCATTATGCCATAACAAGAACAAACTCTTCAGATCGCGTCACTTATGAATACAGTATATGTGATTTGTATGCATCGGGTTAATTATATCTGCATGAAAGTATTATCACTTATCTTGAGAAGTAACTGTGTTACAATTGTCACGTCCGCATTCCGTTCAAATTGTTATTAAGGTACATTATATAACAGATTATTCACTGTTCGATCAATGCAGAGTTCAGAGTGAAACATTACATGCAACTGATGCTCAATTCGATACCGGATACTATAATCCTGTAATTTTTTTATACGAGCACGTTAAATGGACCATTCCAAACTTTAGAAATGAGTGCTATCACAGAAGTACTAGCTTTATTTTTTTGTTTTGTGAGTGTTATTTTGATCGGAATATCGTTGGAAGATCCGTATTGGAGAGTATCTAGCGATGATGGAAACGTGATCATAACGTCCTCAATCTACGAGAACCTTTGGATGTCCTGTGCGACTGATTCTACTGGAGTCTACAACTGCCGAGAATTCCCTTCTATGTTCGCGCTGCCTGGTAAGATATTGTGTACCAAATTTTCGAAATGGATAAGAAAACAAAGGACAACAATTTTAATTATGATTAGTTTTATTATAATTACAATCCTCGCGACCGTGAAAAAATAAGCGGATGGATAATGTATTTATGTGTTTATTGTTGTTGTTGCTGTTTGATTAGAAACATTTAATGGTTGTTTATACATACTTGCTGTATAGAGATTTGTGACCATAACATCGGAATTTTTATCATGCATCGTGGTACCCATTTCGTTATAATAAGATTATTTGCAATATAAAATTCGGACCATTTAGTGAAAGTAAATGAAATATAATAAACTGAGTCCGTGAAACCATGGCTGTGATGAAATTGCAACCTGTTTGAACATTGAACGTTTATTAGTTTTTTTTCAATTATAAACATCGGCTCGTTTTGAATTTATAGGCTTTGGAAGACACTGTCACAAGAAAATACGCCACGGTATCTTGTGGGGGTGTAGAAATTAATCATTGATCAGTAACTCCCAATCAAGCATCATCACAAAGGGTTTTACGTGAACTGACGTGCGTAGGATTTAAAATTGAGTACACATTCAAGCTCAGAACAGTAATTACACATATTGTAACGTAACTGGAAGGAAACTGGGTTTCCAAACACCCCTGTGAAATATAACAACAGATAATACAACACATACCTTTAAACGAATTTTGTGTTTTAAGGAACAGAAAGTAAATGAACTCCGTTGTGGAAGTTCTGGCTTTTTTCCTTGGAATTGTGAGTTGGGTTATGGTCGGTGTGGCGCTACCACATCGTAACTGGAAGGTAGCCTCCGTAGATGGCAGCGTTATCACCGCCTCAGGCGCTTATGAGAATTTATGGATGTCCTGCACGACTGATGCAACAGGTGTCCATAACTGCAAAGATTTCCCATCTCTTCTTTCCTTGCCTGGTACGTGAATACTGTGCGAACAAGCGAGCTCCTCGTTACTGACTTATAACTGATATCTTCTGATTTTTTTCCAGTTCCCTCGGAAGTTTTTTTTTTTTTTACTTTGCAGTTAACCACTTTATGATATGGTTGGGTCGCGTACGGAAATAATCACACCCGCCTGGCAAAAATGTGTAAACCTAAAAAAAATGTAGATTTGTAGAATTTAATTGTCGATATCGAATTTTGGTAGGTGTAAATTGAATAAAAATTATGCATTTGACTAGAGTCTGAAATTTTGTGTTCTTTTTTAATTCAAGAAAAAAAAACGTTCAGCACACTGTCGAAAATTTCCACGTTATATTTTTAAGCCTTTCATCTTTCACATTGTAAAATTAAAGATTGTTATTGCTATGTATGTCTGTTAATAGTGTTAATTAGAACAATATTGAAGAGGCACGCGTCTTGACTCGGTTTTTCACTATATACGTTAAACTATATGCAACATATCCATTCCTGTACAGTGGTATATCATTGCGCTGTATATAATAGTACAATCGCAAATGTAAATGCAATAGTTATATGATTGTATACGATTGTAGTGCTTAAACATATCAACTGTGAGGTGTTCCTGTTTTTCAATAGGGTATATCCAAGCATCCCGCGCGTTAATGATTGCAGCTATAGTGTTCGGGACACTTGGGATCTTCGCGACCTTGGTGGGAATGCAGTGCTCCAAAGCGATTGGAGAAAACTATACCCTGAAGGGGAGGATAGCTGGAGTTGGAGGAGTATTCTTTATGCTCCAGGGTAATAGTTCAGACCAAATCCACCTCTCTACATTATTTCATTTTGTGTTTAAATTTATGTATTTCACGCTAATTCATGTTTTTAGGTCTCTGCACTATGATTACAACATCTTGGTATGCTTTCAATATCACTCAGGAGTTCTTTGACCCTTTCTTTCCGGGGATAAAGTAAGTAGCGTCAAGGTACAGCACAGTACAAGAATATTTTCGCTGCATTTTCCCATACTCTAACGACGTCTGCTATGTGACAATTGTAACATTCACGCATGTTCAACTCTACAAATTTAAATGTACTTCACTTTGAATATGAATCTTTGCAGGCCATGCCCTTGGGTCTGCCTGTAAAGGTATGCTAACTGGGTACTCCCTGTAGGTACGAGATTGGAGAGGCTCTGTATATAAACTGGTGCTCAGCTACACTTGCTATCCTTGGAGGAGCCTGCCTGGTGTGTTCCTGCAAGTCTGGAGATTCAGACGACGTGTGAGTTCGGATGTCGTGCACGTGTGCATGTTTATCGTTTGAACTTCTTTTTTTTTCTTTGTGGGTACAAAACAAAGCATTTAAACTGTAGATTTTAGAGCGGTAACGGATCATTAAACTCAAGGTTCGGATCGTATCCCGGTTTTTGACTCACGGATCGGATCATTGCTCAGATCAGTAAAAAAGAATTAAAAGAACGTGCAAAACAACCGAATAAAAGTCGTATTCCATTAACAATATATAATATATAAAGGACACCGAAAACACAATTTACGTCGGTAAAATTTTATGCAAGCTCTTGTAAAGACCGTAAAATACCAAAGTACCGAAAGAATATACAAATTGCGATTAAAAATAAGCAAACGCATGGCAACATTTTGACCTTTAAAACAAACGAAATATATAATGTATTTCAATACTATTATAATGTATAATATATTTCAATACCCAAATTAAAATAAGTAAGGACTGCCTGGGTTGTAACTGTACGGAAGGAATTTAAGAATGAATAATGAAAGGGGGGCCTTAATAGCTTTAGGGAAAATGAAGTAATGGGACAGATTGAGAAATGATAGGAAGGAAAGAAAGATGGATTTTTGTGTTGCCATGTGTTATTGGTAAATGTTACAGAAAACACATTATAGAAATATTAATTTCATTATGTTCAGTTAATTTCAGTTTTATTATATGGTTCATTACATTTTGAAGGCCTCAGTTTTTATAGTGTAGTGAAGGATGTGTAGTTTTAATATTAGGTGGTGCAATAATTAATAATTTGGAAAAGAAGGCAGAACATAAAATTTGTAATTCTTCAAATTCTGTTTTTTTAACAAGATACTTTTACTTTCAATATTTAAGTACATTTATTCAGAACATACTTTTGATACTTAAGTACAATTAATAACAGATACTTTCATACTTTCAATTAAATAATATTACAATAGGTGACTTTGACTGTTACTTAAGTCATTGTATAATAAAAGATCTGAACTAGTTCAGTGTAGCTTTCAGGTACTTTATATAACACTGCAAGTGGATTCCTACCAGCTTCTCCGTTATTTCCTTATTCCAGCAGAACTCCACTATGCTGCATGTAACATTTACATTTTCACAAGCACGCTGTTGGATATTCTCAAAATTTTCCATGTCAGTGAAAACACAGTACACGTAAATAAATAATTAATGAATGCAGTTTCAAAAGAAAACATTAAAATTGCCTGCTTATGGCAATAATTCACTGTCCTTGGTCTCTCCCCCCTCCATTTTTCCACTCTTTTCCCACCCAGACCGTATCCATACCAGGCTGCAAAGACCACAACATCCACATTGAAGCACGGTTCAAGAGTCACAGGGTCAGAGAAGGCCCCCTCACAGTATGACAGGAATGCCTATGTCTGAGAGTACCGTAACGGTCACGGAGTTGTGGGGTTTGCCTTCATTCACCTGGACTGTGTGGATCAGGTCTGTCCTCTCTGACCTAAAACTGAAATGCCATGAGAATTCTTTCTGTGGCACAGAGTTTCCCTCAGATTGCCACCATTTGACATTCAAATGCCTTTGGACTTTAGACATTTTTCATGCATATCACTGTTTTGCAGATGACATACACAGCAAAGCTAACAGTGTTAATTTAACACACTGACAGTGTTTGTATGGGTCCACGTCGAGTCAGTGTGGGGCCAGAAAACACTCTCAATGATTAAGTAACACTGCTGGTGTTAAACTAATGTTTCCATTTGGGCTGTGTATAAGATCAAGCAGGTAACATTATAAGAACTTACAGTATATGGTTTCTGTTTTGTCAAAGGACCATCTTCAATGGGCTGAATAAAAACTTTAGAAACAAGAAAGCACAATAAGTACATTGAGGGGCACCATGCTGTGACAGTTTTATGAAAAACCTGTCACTTCTCTTTTTCATATCTTAATTTAAAGTCATAACATTTTCTGTCAAAGCTTGCGGTCATGTAATCCAGGTTTACAATAAATGTGGGACGTGAATGACAAACCTGCTAGGCTTTAAAGAGTAATGTGGTATAAAGATGAAAGCAACATTCTACAGTAAAACTTTTTCTCAGTACTGTAACAGTATAGCAGCAGTGTAGATAAAACATCACAAACCAGCCATAAATAGACATATGTAATATCTTAACTTTACAAGTACTGTATAGTTTGCAGAGAACCTGTGTTTAAGCCTGTTATATTATTTAACTTCAAATAGAAATATACGATATCCTTGTAAAGGAATTTAATAAGTTAATTTAGGTACATTGTTTTATTCTCCTGTATTCATTGGATATTTTATAGTGGGTAATTTCAGCCAATATTTATTGTAATATATACATACAATGGCATTGAAATGACTGTCACAATAATAGATTTTTATGATAGTAGATTAATTTTTTTTTTTTATAATTTCCAATGGATTTTATGTACAAATGTATAACACCTACAAATGAATAAACCTGTTGTATACTGAGTAGTTTTTATAAACCTTTGCATATTTAAATTTGAGAATAAATGCTATGTTGGTAAAATACACACACGTGCACACACACATGTACACTAAGGTTGTAATCCAAGGTTTTAGTACACCTAAATTACTTGTTTTGTTGATTTTCAAACTGAGCTTATTTTATGTTTATTAGTTTTTTTTACTTTTCATGATGAGGCTTTGCCTCACCTGCCTCCCCTGACCGCACGTACCTGTTGTGTAGTACAGGGGTGTTTTTCTTTACTTTTAATACTGAAATGTTATGTGTCGTGCTGTCTGTCTGCAGCAGATTTAAGATATGTAACTTGATTAATTTCCAATTACTCATACAATAATTCCATTATGGTTTGGAAAATACTGCTGTATTTAAAAGGCTCCTTGAAAGAGGATTATATACAGTTTAGTGTGACAAAGTCAGACAATTAGATTTTACCTTCTACCTTTTCCCTGCTCAATATATCCACCAAAAGCCATCAAAACAGCTTTACTAAAAGAGTCTGCTGTAGACTGAAGCCAGCTAATACAAAACCCCACAGAAAAGTGAAGGTGGTGAACGACCAAGTGGCCAGAAGGGGGCGAACTAATTCTGCTCATTTAAATTACTCTTGTTCCGCTTAACTCCAGCGCAAATTCGTACAAATGTGGATACTGCCCAGTGGTAAAATTAACGTCTTGCAGGGTATGCAAGTCCACAATTCTGCTGCAACACCTTTAATGCCTGTTACAGACATTGCCAGTTAATTAGAATGTTTCTGACGGTCGAAATTTTTCTATCTCAAACAAAAAGTGAATTTTTTTTAAACAAATATTAAAATATTTATGGTTCTGTTATTTGATAAATTTTGTCTTGTGAGACATTGTACATGTTATTTTTTTAATTCCCATGACTTCAGGATTACAGGATTGTCAGGAAAATTCTGAATTTCACCTTAGGCATCTGACAAATAACAAACAGTTAATAAGCAAACAATCAAGAAATAATACTCTTCACACCAGACTTCGAGGTAAGAGAGATTTTATGCGCATAGGAGATAAATTCATCAGCCACACAATGTGCCTTGGAACAATCCCAAGGATTTAGGTACAATCAGGTTTTATATATATATATATATGCCATCAAATGGCCTTGGTAAGAATAAGGAAAGAAACCATAACAAGTAGGCAGGTGACATAATCGGAACCAGTTGGTCTTCTCATGCTCCTTATATTCTAATGTGTTGGTGTCAGGATGTCTCTGTATCTTGCTATATCAGCCGATCATAGTAATTTAGGCGTACGTCCTTCCTTAACACATTCCGGTTGTTAAGAACAACATGTTACATCATCTATTACCTAAGATATATATATCTTAACACACTTATTAATATGTTGTACTACGTTTAGACGTGTCTACTACGATATAGGTTCCACAAGTTTAACGTTTCTAGTAAGTATAATATTTTTCTAACAAGGAGTCATCATTATGCATTACTCAAATTCTCTATTTACTTGTGCATCAGTCTAAAAAAATCCTACATCATTGTGAATAGTTCATTTGCAGGTATTATATATATATATCACTGTTTTGTGTCACTGTTTTACTATACCAGATTTATTCTGATGGTACCAAAGCCCCACAGCCAGAGATACCATGACTGAATGTTTTTAAGGTGGCAGGAAGTCCAACATGGGGATTTAAATCAAACGTGAAAATGTACAGATTTATGATTACCCAGGTCATGTGTCGTGTGACCTACATAGAATCAGAATCTGGAGTGAGTAAATACAGCATCCGACTCAGGCCACGTCAGGAACATGCCCTCAGGCCCATCTGGAGCTGTGGCCAACTGAGGATCTGCCGGGGGGTGGTGACTGATGTAAGTAAAATGACACTTACAGCAAAAAATATCCCAGCCAAGGTGAAAATGTCACCCCCATCCATCCAAGCTGTGAGGGGCATCAAGGGACAAAGGGAGAGATACGGCAGCAGAAAGAGGGTCTGATGAGGTGTAAAATTATAAACAAAACCTTTTTGCTGTTTTATTAAATACTAAACAAAGATAATATGGTACTTAATTCAATTAATTTAGGACATACTGGAAAGGTTCATTCATAATCATAAACCTAGAACAGAAAATTTATTTGAGGGAAAATCTTACTGAAGGAGGTCTCCATCAGCAGTAATGCTTGCACTAACTTTCCATCTCCATTTCTTGGTCTTCAAGTCAGGTAGCAATTGCATGTTAGATAGCTACAGCTTATGGCTTGACAGAAGAACTACTGACTGGTCCAAGTCTTTGAAATCCAAGAAAGTTTAAATGGACAAGCTTTAGACATTCAAGACACAAACAAGAACAAGCATCCTTAACCTGGAAGCAGACAGTGCTAAAAGGGCTTAAAAATAGTTTAGGGAAAAAATAATTCTTACAAATATTGCATTGGCATGATAAACATACAGAGACACTAACCATCCTGCCCGTCACCTGTTTTCTGAACTACCACCAGGAAAATGGTTCAGGAGTATAAGGGCAAGAACTACCAGATTCAACAACAGCTTCTTTCCATGGGCCATCAGATCAACAAACTCAGCCCATACACTGCTATGAACTTAAGACTGTAAAGAAGGCAGTTATTTTAAGTTTTTAGGTCATGTTTCCTTAGTTAACCAATTTTTAAATTTTGTTGTACTATTTTGTGCAATGACAAATTTATCTATAACGTGGAGAAATGCAAAACTGAAACAGAACATACATCAAACAGCATATAACGTACATATTTATGAATCACAGGCGTGTCAGACATCCCTTTTCTGTGTGTTTGTGTTTAAGTGAGACATAAAGAGCTACAGCTCACAGTAAATCAATTTATTGCATATTCCCAGCCTCGACACCAGCCCACAACCTGCACAGCCAGGACTTGAAAAAAATTTAAAATCCCTGATAGCCCTTCGGGCAGGCATTCTTCGTGTAGAATATTGTAAAGGAGGCAAAACAACAATAAAAAACATTTTATAGCTTTCTCCTCCTGTGCATCGGTCTCCATTTCTCTGCTCTTGTTCTTGTTGGGGTTTTATGTTCCAGGTGTCTTGAACCTTTTCCAGAAAACATCCAGAAACTAATTTCCTTGTCAGGGCAAAAAGATTCAACTTATTCTCCATTTATGGAGAGTTGCATACAGTCATTCAGAGTTTCAGGCGGTAGTGAGGTACGATATATTGTCTTCGCTCAGTTCATGCAAGAAAATCCTCTCACAGATGGCTGTCAATGGACTAAGTGTCAGCATTAATTTCACCAGCAACAAGATATGAGAGAGGTGTTCTGGATTCTCAGAGAGGAGATCTCTGTACAAGCAACCCCTGCTACCCCTGTGTTCTGCAAGCCACATTTTAGATCCATCCATTCTTGTGGAATTTTCTCCTTCTTTTACTCATTTAGCAAACTGGCAAAATGTGACAAGATAATTCACCTCTTCATCCCCATAATTTGCCAGCTCTTCTCTGGGGTGGGGAAGAGTGGAAGAGTCAAAAACTTTTTGCAACATAGTGTGCTGTTCTGAAAAGTTTTTTCAGGACTTCTTGTTGGGTTTGGTTTATTTTTAGTATGTTTTTTGCAATTGGCGTTTGTTCTGGGAAAGACTCTGCAGACTGAGCACTGATGCATTTCTTGCGATGCTGGGATTTCTCATGGGCTCTGATAGGGTCTTTCCTAAAATTACTGTTTCCAGTAACAACACCTGTTGAAACAGAAATTGAGGGGAACTGACGAACATTATGTCATTTATCTTATCATGTTCCAGCCACAGAAATTGTTTTGTTCATGAAATCAAAAAGCTGCGTTTTCTTTTCGCCTCATAGTCTGATTTTTCAGAACTTTTCCACTTTGTGGTAGTTTGCTTTTCTTTGGTGTCCCTGCTTCACCCTTACCTGCCTGTTTTGGCTCAGCAGAATGGGGTTTTGATACCCCACATATTTATAGTGGCTCCTTGATGACCGAAAATTAAACATAACACAATTACTCGACCAAATTTGGGAGGGAATGCAAAAGCATTGAAATATATTTTTTCCTCCCTATAAGACAGCCCGACAGGCAGGACGGAAATAGATTTTGGAAGCCCGACTGGATGACACAATAGCCCCTGGACGTCAGGATAGCAATTTTGCGAGCCCTGACAGCCCACCAAGAATTCTCCCATTCCTTCAGATTACTCACTCCAGCATTGCTCCACGCTTCTCATATTTCATCCAGATCATTAACGCCTTATTTGTACAGGCTTTTCCCTTTGAAACTGTTGTAGGTGCTTCATTCATTTTTAAAACATAAATGTCTGTTTATGTGATGACAAGAAGGAACAAGAATAAAATTTTCAATGACTGCCACTGACTCACCTTAGTACCCACTGATGTCAAGAGAACTTGGCCCACATAAAAATTGTTTAAATACAGCAATTTTTATTAATGTTTCACCAATAAAAACAGATTTTGGTTACCTGCACAGAAAAGCCTTCAGACATTCGCATACAGCATTTTAGTTTGAACAGTGGTGTGTGTTTATAGCAGTTTGGGGGGGAGGGGGGGTTGTCACTAGAAATTTTAAGACCTGTGACATCAAAGTCACCCTATTTTAAGCCCTGTACAACAACTGTCACACTCTCTATGTGTTTAAGAACCAAGGATTAAAAAAAATATTCATAAATCATTGGCAAATTCACAGGTTTGCATTTTTTTTTTAATTGACAGATGTCTGTACTTTTAAAGGTGAATTCATACAATTTTGACCTGCTGATTTCAAATGTGT
>JABJVR010047942.1:0-26021 GCA_025773905.1 Chitala chitala
TTTTATATCATTTGTTCGTTTGTTGGCCCCCTTTTATTAGTGTAAATCCAAACCCCTTGTTGCATGGGTTTTTTTTATTTTTTTTTATTTTTTTTATTTTTTTTTTTTTTTTTTTTTTTTTTTTCTTCCTCCCCCCTTGCCCTTTTAGTCTGTAGCTGACTGATGGACTTTATTATTATTGTAATTATCATTTAAAGTATGCTGTGCTTATTGAAATGGCTTGAGGCTCTTCATCACACTCTATTCAAATGGACCTTGAAGTCAGTTTAGATGAAAGTGAATAAAAGTAAATATTGGCCGACTGTAGTGCGTTGGTAGGTGAGTGCAAGGTGAAGTCCTAAATGTGCTTATTGTTGGGCCAGTGAGAGGTGACTTCTTTATGGGATTGTTTCCTAGTTGCCTATTGGTACCATGTGATTCATTGTTAATGAAAGCATGAATGTTTGCCAAGGGCTCCAGCTCAGTTTCCTTAACCAGGCTGATCCTGTAGATTTCTCAGTGGACTTTTGAAATCTTAGTATTTTATTTTAACAAAAGTATCACTGATAGTACAGACTGATTAAAGGAGTTCATGTGACCCAGCCAGAATGCTCCATAAAATGAGGTGGAGTGGTGCAGTGTATGTGGATAACCAGTAGATGGTGCTGTGAGACAGCAAATGTTCCTCCATGTGCATGGCAACTGGAGCTTTTGGCTGGAAGAGCTTAGTACATTCTGATCAGCTTTGATGTTAAACCTCAAAGCAGACTGCACTGTCGATGATTATGTACACAGTTAGATTAGTGCCATGGATGAAGAGTTGAACCAGCAGCACATTAAAGCTTCTCTCAGAATGTACCATATCCTTAAGTTTTAAGCCAGAAGAGGGTTTTACGTTCTCATGTGAATGCTCACCTGCAAAAAAAAACTGTCACTACAATCACCGTCCAAGGGGTCAGATGTGCTGTACCTATTGCATTTGGAACACAATGACTTTGTCCTTTTTGTGGTTAAAACATCCTTTTTCACATCCTGTGTATTATATGACCTGTTCAGTGTCTGCAATAAATATATATTTGGAGCAATGCTGTCATGCACCCTTGATATTAGACAGCTGCCCGTTGACCCTCCCTACCTTTGCGTTACACATTGAGGAGGGACGGTGAGTACTGACACAGCCGATCCCTTTGAACTGCTGACGGCCTGACAGCGTGGCCCTCAACTGACATTCGGAAGTTAGGGGGCACCCCTTGTTTCCCCACTGAACAAGCGCTGTTAAATGTTAACGAGGGCTGGTTTGACGGTACTGCGGGTGCCTCGTCACTGGGACTAACCTTTCCCTAATTGAATGTGCGACCGCTGGCTGTCACGTCTGCCCCAGCCCCGCCACTGCTTGTCCAAGCCGCCGCTGCCACCCAGAGCTTCGTCTTGTCAATTGGAGGAAATCTTTTGTGCAGCCAAGTAGAGAGAACCCCCTAGCATCACTACCCATCATTATGACTAACCTGAGCCTCTCTGCCTGTGTCGCCATGGAGCATTTCATAGTGGAGTATAGCAGGAATTGCCTGAGTGTAAAGACTGGATTCTCCACACCAGAATTCTGATATTGTTGAAAGCCGTAGGACTGTTTCAGGGGTTTGTCTTTATTACTATTCATTTTCAATAAACCTGTCCTACTGTTTTTTTTTTTTTTTCCACTCTCCTTTTTAGCCTCAGATACTACAATCTTCCAGCACTGGAATCAGCGAGGGCTGTGCCCAGGGAAGACTAGCAGGAGCATCTGCCACACAGGAGCCTAGGATGAATGAGGGGAGTAAGAAGCCAGAGAGGAGTCAGCCTTGCTCCCTCCTCAGGCCAAACACTGTTTCTCCTGCTGCTGGTAATGTTGGTGAGGTACCCAAGCTGATACAACCTAACAAGCCTCCAGGCCTGCTTCATAAAATGGATGACCTTGGGAGCCCCGCCTCAGACTTGGGTGTGACTTTGAGGTCTGAGCCTGCCTCCAAGTCCAAGAGCGAGCCTCAGGCAGGGACCAGCCAAGGTTCCACAGGCTTCATGGATTCTGTCCTGGTAAAAGGCACCACTGTGTCCACTCTGCACAGCGTCCAGGCCCCCATGGTCCCAGACGGTCTACAGAAAAAGAAGAGAGCTGAAGGCATGCCCAGGCCTCGTCTGAGCACAGTGGTGCCTCTGAGGGCTAAGCAGGTGCAGGCTCCCTCTGGGGTCCTGGTTTGCTTCAGCCCTGAGCCTGCAGGGCCTACACTGGCTCCGCCCATGGCTGCTCTCTGTCCAACCCGAACCAAAGGGCATGTAGGGAGGCTGAGCAGCAGGGAGCCAATCACCAGTGTGCCCAACACCAGAGGGTTGGCTCTTCCTTCCCTCTCGCGTCTCCCCAAACCAAAGATCCAATATTCTAATTGACAAACCAAGCACTGGAACGTTCCATCCCCAACCCTAACCAACCCCTGACTTTCCTACAAATGAGAGAGGCCCTGCTATGTGCCAAGGCTGCCTACGCTAGCTTAGAGGATCGAAACCCAGCCTTGCAGTCCCTGTTTATTCTTTTAATCTATTGCTTAACTGAGCAGAAAATCTCATCTCGTCTGCTCTTAGGATAACATGCGTTCAAGGCCCAGGAAAAAAACAGAACAGAAATGTCGCAGAGCTCTGTCTCTTAAATCGTGTGAACTGCGGAGAATTCCCCTCTGTAGTGTGTGTGAGATGAAGACTGGATCGGTTGTCCTCTGAGTGCAGTTAATGCGTTGCCTGTGTAACGTGGCTGTGCAATTTATTGATCGCAAGCCGTTACTTTGTGGAGGGTAGTGTGCAGAAAGCCCTTGGCCCTGTTGTTTGTTGAAACCTTGAGTACAAACAATTTTCCAGCATACTGCCCTCAAGCCCCCTCCCCACCAAGCTACCGTCCGTGAAAGGTTCCAACAGGGCGTTCGTTTGACACGCTGCTTGTCAAACATCCCAAACAATACCCCTCCCACAGGTGTTCTGGGGGTGGCTCAATGAAGCCTTACAGAACCAAAAAAACAGATTTACAGAACTGCAAAGGACAGAGGGTAAGCTCTGAGTTCTGGTTTGATTTTGAGACCCGGGACCTGGGAATGCTCAGAATGGCTCCTTCCTGTGTTTTTTCGACAGCTCCTCAAGCTTGTCTGTGTACCGTTGGCAGCTCGTTCTAGAGCTGATTTGCGTGGCCTTACAGATCATTTCAAGAGCTTAGCCGTAATCGCACTCAGAGAGTAAGCCTGATAAGATAACATTGTAAAACCATACTATAAGCTTTAGAGGAGTTTAGTCTGCTTATTATACTTCCAAATATGGCCTTTTAAAAACTGCCATCGCTGGCTTCTTAAACATCCGAGCTCCTAAAGCCTAACTGACCGTTCTGTTTGGGTGCTTTTCCCAGCAGTCAACGCCGTTCTGAGCTTGCGTGGATGTCGTCTTGCATCAGAGGCTGCTGTCGTGTTGTTCCTGACTGGTTCAGTTCATTTATTCCCCTGTATCACCTTCTGTGGTTTCCTCTAGGCTGACCTTCTAAGTCTGTATATGTATACCAAGGTCAGGGGCAGCGGATCTGCCATGGGAGCAATCAAGTGGACACGATGGTTGGAGAAACCCTGTCTAAAGGTAGAGGCTTTAAAGATGCAGCTTAATAAATGCTCACCCACACAGATACACGCCCTCACTTACGGGCATGCGCACAGCTCCTCACAGATGTGTAGTGTTTTGAACTGAACTTGTCCAGCGGCTCGCATCCAGTCTTACTTGAAGCATGTTGTTGCTGGTACAGTAGGGGTCATGAGCATGCAGATCCCCCCCCCCCCCCTACCCCACCTCAACAACAGCCCTTCCATGTTCTCAGCCTAGATGTTGCCTTTTTGTAATCTTCCCTTAATTGTGCATGGTCATCCTTGCCAAAAGCAAAACAAAAGAGGTAGAAAAATGTGTAAAGGTGAGGACCGTGTGTGGCTGCAGCAGTGTGAGTGAGGGCACTGGTGTCCATGCAAGTTAAGACCTCCTGTGCAGCAAATGCTTGTTCCTCTCAGGTGTTGCTCTTGGTCCAGGCTAAGGCACCGTTGAATGTTGAGGAACTGTCTAGTGTTTAGGCTTAGCTATTACCTTTATTTTTTTTTTCCTCCTCAGCTGGGAGCCTTTCGATGCTGGTGTATGACCTGAGTGTAGTAAGAATAAGACCAGCAGCATTCTTCATATTGATGTGCATGGCCTGAAAACAGCACCTCCTCTCCACTCTTCCCCTTTCTGAATGGACACTATTTAAAGATTGGTTCAGACAGATAGAGGATAATGGGTGAGAACAGTGCAGGATCCTTAGTCTGGTGTCAGGGTCTCCATCCTAACATCATGGAGGCCTACAGAGTAAACCTCGTAGGCACCAAACAACTACTCTGGCTGTGGGCAAAGCTTCTGTGGCCTGCCCTCAAGCCTTTCCGTGCCAAGAGGCCTGCCCAACTGTGCCCGGCTGACCGGCCCATCTGATTCCAGCAGTCCTGAACATTTTAAAAGACCTGCTGAACATAATTAACTCCAGACCTGTGTTTTTTTTATAGCCTCCTTAAATCTACCACTCCCGTTTGGTATGCTCCCAGGAGTCGGAGACTTCCCATCCCCTTAAAAGTCCATGACCCGTGGGAAGCCCTGTGCCGAGTGATGTGGGCGTGTGTCTCCTGGTTCTGGGCACTGGGCTCAACTCTGTCCGGAATAGGAATTATTACCACGAATAATTAGAGAGCAGAGCCGAATTGTATCTTGTTATCCTTTGTGTGGTAATCTCTAAAGATGGGTTTTAAAAAACCTTAATTATTGAAGCACTTTTCCCACCTGCGTCTCCTTGTTTTTCTCACCCCGAGGTCCCCCCCCACCACCTGCACTCTTTTACATTTTTCTGAGATATTTTAACTCTGTGAGGATAATGGGAAGAGTAGACCTATTGTTTCAGAGAAAATCCCTGCTTCTGTGTCCCGAAGGAGTTTAGCTGCATTTGTACCCCTGTGTCCTCTTAGTCACCCACCAAAACAAAATCATCCTCACACGTCAGAGACCTTAACAATGAAGACGCAGAAGCTCACACTGGAAGCCATCTGTCCCTTTTTTTTTTTTTTTGTACAATGACTTTAACAACCAAAGTTATGGTGGTTTATTTTCCTGGCAGAGGTTGTGTGAGGATTAGCAAGTCCTGCATTTAATTGGTATTTTATGAGGCAGAGTGAAGCTTTGTTATGGGTTGAAGGAACAGTAGGCTCTTCGAAGCCAGGCTCTCAAAGATTTGAAAGCCAGAGAGATGATGCCAACTGTGTCCCATCGTGTGACATGTTACACGACAGCTTCTCCTTGCTCTAGGGCAGTTTATCAGTGTCAAATTTCCTGTGTGCCTTCGAACAGCATTTACTGCATTGCAAAACAGTTATCGTGACTTGTTAGCGTGGCTTGATAGTTCCTGGTTAGTGATGTATAAAGGGTGATGGTAGTTTTTCTTTGGACAATCGTATGTTTTATGACAGTTTGACAAGACTCCCTGAAAATGGTTGGACAACTTTACAGATGGCGGTTCTGCTTTTGACAGATGTACCCATGTCCACAATTGTGCACTGGTAGAAAAAAAAGAAACAATTGCTGCTTTATATGAACTGTATTGTATAGTTTTTAAAATTATTTTTTCACTTCATAAACTATGCTGAGATGAATAATCTGAGGTCTGTTGTTTGTATTGGAGCTGAGATCAAATGTGTGCAGAAACTATTTTTGGTATAAAGCAAAAAGGTATTTCATAAAGGGCTATATTTGTTTTTGACGGGCCCTACATGTTTACACAGGAGAGGACGTGCAAACACTGGTGAGAGTATCGGACTGATTCTGTGCATAACTTGCTGTTTGCCAGGGACAGTCCCTTCTCTCTCTCTCTCTCACACACACACACACTCACACACACACACACGTGCATGGCTTTTCCCTCCTAGTGTTCTCTCACACTTGGCTCTGACCAGCTGTTGACATTTAATGACCAGTGAGCGCTGATGTCAACACTTTTTTGATTTGGTAATCTGCAACCTCCCGCCCAAACCCAAAACTGGACTATGCGGGGAGCTGTGCAGCACTTCTGTATGACTCTAGCCAAGTCTCATCCCGTATGACTTTCTCTAATCTCAAATGCGCTGTACCAGTCCAGACTGATATCTATGAACCGCTTCTTCCTGTCAGTCACCGCTCGACATTCCTGCAGAGAAGGCGGTAAATCAATGGATTTTAGTTTTTGCCTTCAGTAGCGAAGTTGCCGGATATGTATGTATGCAAGCATGTCCGGTGAGGCTGGGGGCTGCTGGTGTTTTACTGGCCTGTATAGTGTCTCTGTTACTCTCATGTGAGTTTATTCTGAAGGCACCCTTTTTCCCCCCTCTGTTATTTAACAATTTAAGATGGGAACGTTGAGTGGAACAATTTACAACATATCAGCTAAAACAGCAGGATGCATCTGTAGCTCATTACTGTTTATCTCTTTTATGGTTATCTTCTCTTTAGGGGCTTATTTACTCTTTTGTGCTTTTTTTTTTTTTTTTTCCTGCCTGTGGCAGGGATTCAGGCCCATCTCCCTCACCTGTCACTGTCATTGGCACTGAGGTCATCCTTCCACTGTGGGTGGAAGCCATGGTAACATGAACGTGGTGTCGTGTGTTTTAGGAGAAGGGCCTAAATGGTGGTGCGTAATGCGTACTGTTGCACTGTGGGAATCTTTTTTTTTATTTAAATGTGGTACTCAAAGTGTGGGAAGGGAGGGCTGGTTGGTGTTGCTACTCATGTGCACTAGCGTCTGGAATCATATGTAAATTGGGTTTGGCTCAAAACCTTGCTACCACAGACAGTTCTGTCAGTTAACACCTTGGCAAATCCTGTAACGCTCTCAATGACAGCTTTGATTACTATTCTGTCGAGGAACTTACCAAGTGCTGTGTATGTGTAGGGCTGGAATTTAAGCAGATAGTTCACATCTGTTTTACACTTTGCTATGCAGCTTCTCACGTTCAAGATGTGAAGGACAAATTTGCCTGCCAGCCAATCAGAAAGGATTGCTTATGTTTATAATGACCTGGGTTTCAGCTTTGTTTTTGCAGACCGAAAAAGTAACGGAAAGGTTTAATTTCACACTGACTGCCATGTCTGCTCTGTTCTTATGCCTTGTAAAGTGTGTCTGTGCAATACTGTAATCTGAAAACATACTGTTATATAATTTGTGTAATACAGATATATATGTAATTGTCTCTGTATGTATTTAAGAAGGAAAAAATACACCGATGCACTTTAAATGTCTGGAGACAAATAAAGCATTTCAGTTTTGTTTGTTTTGTTTGATTTTTTTTCTGCAAGTGTGAATAAAGGCACTAATAATCGAGTTTGCCTTGGCTGTTTTCTGCCTATAATCTCACATGAGACATGAGCGCCGAGTTCTGCAGAACCACTGTGACACGGTCGGAGGCTCTGGATGAGATGAGACATGGTTCTTGCTTCAGGCAAGTCTTTACCTGGACTCCTCATCAACGGCGGGTACTTCAGGTCTTGCCGGCTGTGGCCCAGCAGTTGGGCGTGACAATTTGTGTATCATTTAAAATGCTCGGGTCACAAAACCGTTTGAAACGGGTCCTTCAACACCCAGAGGGAGCAGGAAATTGGAGCAGATGTGTGATGGCGACAGAAGCACTGGCATTTTTATTTTTACATTGGTTCACATCGGCCCTGCAAAGGTGTGTTGGTTTTTTTTCGTCAGATTTCAAGTGTGGGCCTGTTGAGCTCCTCTGTCTGTCAGTGTATGCTCCGTGATGTTTGCTGTTAGTAAGGGGAAGGTCAGAGGCATCTGCTTACCAGTTTCCAGGGCCGTCAACACACTAATTTGGGGTGTGATGTTTAGTTTTTGATTGCATACATACCAGAGTTAATTGACATGCTACTTATAATGGGCTCTATTCTGCATGTCGCCGACTTGATGAGCTAATTAATGTGTGTTTTGAAAACACCACATTACAAGTCCTTGAAATTAGTACAAACCTGTTCTGTAATACCACTATTAGTTTGTTCTTTTGACTGTATTCACTGTGTTGACCTGTTTTTAAATGCAAATTTGTATCTTTAAAGAAAATGTTAAATGCAAGGGCACAATTTCTGAGCTGCAAACTGGAGAAAATAGAGACCAGGTACCTGGATTAGTTCTCACAGACTTTTGCAGGACCACTGTCTTCAAGAGCAAAATGTGTTTTTGTAGGATCCTCTTGTTGTTGTTCGTGTCCTTCTGTGATTGGAGAACGGTCCTTATCTCCTCAAAATCTGTTTGCCTTCATTAAAATTTTTTACACCCCCTCCCCCATGGTTGCCACTCCACCATACTATAATGGCATTATTACAATGTGACCAGGTTAAAATCACATAAGTGCCAAAACTAGAGCTTTATTTTGTGAAATGTGATGGCACTGCCCACTGGGAGTGGGACCCAGTGTCTAAAAAGACGGGCCTATCAAATGCCGTCTCTCTCGATAGCTTGGTGATTGACTGCTTCTCAGACCTCCACTCAGGCTGCTCTGAGGACACTAAATTGGGGATGTCCTGCCATTATGTTTTTCTTTAAACTAGCAGCTGCTTCCTCATCATCACTTGTCGCAGGTCTGCTTTTCAAAGTTTTGTGGAGACCAGCTCAGCTCTGGATTAAGAAGTTTCCTCTTTTTCGAATGTGCTGTGTGATTTGGCTGCTGTCAAGGTGCCTCACCATGGGACAGAAACACAAGTCTTGGGAAGCTTTATCAAAGGTTGTATTCATATGTTGGCAGACCTGTTGGGTCTCACCTGCTTGTGTTAAAATGAGAGGTCATGCTGAGTGGTGTCACTTGAGAAAAGTGCCCACAACCCTCAACCATCACTCCTGGACACAACAATGACTACAGGAAAGGAACTTTAGTGAGGCAAAACTGCTTCCAGGGTCAGTGGTCACAAGTATCAACAGGAAGTAGATGGTCTCAGCTACAATCAACGGCCAATGGTACGCTTCAGAGGGCGTGCACTGCTGCAATACATGGCCAATGGAACGCTTCAGAGGGCGTGCACTGCTGCAATACACGGCCAATGGAACGCTTCAGAGGGCGTGCACTGCTGCAATACACGGCCAATGGAACGCTTCAGAGGGCGTGCACTGTATATATATTCCTCCACCTTTTACCTGTCCCCCAGATTGTGATAAGTTGGAAAGTATGTGATAAATTCATACATCTCCCTCATGCTTGTTTAGTAGGGCTATAAGGTGAAGTACTGCTTGTCCTATCGTAGTGAATAGTAAAATGAGTCTCAGTGTCATTATGGTATTTAGGTCACACGCACCTGTTTGCAAAGGAGATTTTTTTCTGCTGTTTTTTATAAAGGACCACAAATTCAGAGAAGGTTAAAATAATGTAAATATCATGATACATCTGTGATAACTTTATGCAGATGTTAAGGAACATGAGAAGCAGCGGCTTGCATTGGTATTAAGATAAGGAAAAAGCGAGGCATTTGCAGATCACATAAATTTAATGTATTCTGTGTATATATCGGCTTGCATTTCAATTGGAATATAATTGTCAGTAGATAATGGAAGAAACAGGTTTTCACTAAATTCCTGAACTGATCTTGGTTATATGGAGCATCTTTGGTTAAGTAGTTTATATGAGGGAGCTGTTGAACACTGACAATGAATAAAACCTAACAGATGTGACTGCGGCACCTTAATGAGTGGCAGCATATGTATTCATTCATACAACATTTACATTAAGGGGATGCTAACGTAGAGCCTGAGTAATGACTCGGACAGTGCAACAGTTAGGTCAGTAAAGGTGCTACAAAATTTCATTTTTGTATGAGCTATTACAAAAACGGAAGGAGGAAAAACAGAAACTAGAAAAAAACGACTTCACATTGTTTCAGGAGGGAAGTCGAGCTGTTTAGTGCGATGCAGCCTTTTTTCATTTCTACAGAAAGCAGTGTTAAATCTGCCCCGTACCCATTTATTTATTGATTTATTTTATTTATATAAACTCGTGTCTGGGTGACAAGATTCACAAAGCGTAAAGGTAAATCAAAATCTTTAAAAGCGCGTGGCTCCTCAAGAGAGGAAACTGGGAGATGCACAAACCCAGGGAAGGCGTATTTATGGAGATTGCTAACGACCTTCCGCACAGCTAATAAATCCCCACCTTTGTGGGGCCGGCGCTAACGTGTGCTAATGCGAAGGTGTTCTCTCAGCATGTAGATATCGGCGCCACCTGTCAGCGTGAATGACGACACGGTTTTGTACAGCTCCTTTAACCCCACGTTAGTCAGAACTCCGTGTGCTGCCGGCAGCCATTTTGCCAATGCTGTGTACCATGTCTTTTGTAATGGAGAGGCAAGAATTTAATCAGCCAGTTAGCATGTAAGAAGAAAATGGAATTTGACAGCTTAATGCAGCTTTACTAGGTTATATTCATTGTACTTGCTGTTGCTTTATCTTTAATGTTCATAGAAAATGATTGTGTATATCAAAGTCTGAAAGAGGGCATGACCTAGTGCTCGGGTCTGTTGGCAGAAGTCTACAGTTGTAGCTCTATGGTTCCTTCAGTGTCTGTAGTTATCTTACCATAACTTGTTTTTTTTTTCCTCATCATTACCTGTGAGCATATACACCAACCAGTACTTCACTATTAATCTTGGCCCTTTTTACCTTGACATCTCAGTTTAAAAATGAATGTGTCCTTTCAGAAGTTAAAGTGATTTATTTTTCATCTTGCTTCTGTCCTAAGTAGTCCACACTTTCAGATATAGTAAAGGGCTACAAAACAAGGAATATGACTGTAAAACAAATTAGCCTTGGATGACGTTGCCGATGTTGTGTAAATTTCCTTACAGTCCAGTCAAGTTCATCTCACCTTTTCCCATCATGCTTGGTGTAGGTCTGAGAGCCGATATGACAAGAACAGCCAGATTATGGCTTGTGACACCTCTGCACAGTGGACACGTTTTTAAACCAGGAGCTACAAACACCAAATCTCTTTAAGCTGCTAACAGTAGCTTTTATACTCCGGTGAAGTGCTATAGAAAACCTGCTGGATATTTGGAAGTTCATAATTTTTATAAGTAATGGACATAAAGATGTACTAATCACTGAAAACCTCTTAAAATCCCAAACTTAGTTGAATCCCCAAAACTAATAATGGTCATGAAGGTAGGAAAACATGAATTGGTCCTTCACATAATGGATGGTTGTCTTGTTCATGCCGTACTAAAGTGGCACTTTAGCGCTCTTCACCGAACGGTAAATTTAAACCTCAAATTTTCCATTAAACCTTTGTGATATTTTTCTGCCTTCATTATAAGTAATGTTTTTCTTTCATTACTTTGGGACTGTTTTTCATGGTGAAATTCAGAACTTTAGTCACTTTGCTAAATCGTGGTTTGGATGCAGACCTGGTGCATTGTAGGTGAAGATGCAGTTGCTGGGAAACCAGCATTGCATTTAAAGCTCTACATACTACAAGCTTAGATGAGAAGGAAGTATGTATGGATCTGGCAGCACACTTGGAATGGAATTCAAGTAAGTATGAAAAGGTTTAGGACTTTGCTATGTTCACATGTCCAACTTCTGACTGTGAAATGTTGAGGTAAGTAGCCATGCCTCTGAAACATTGGAGTTATCAAATAGTGTGTGGGATTTACACTTTTGGCCAATAGTAGCATGTTATCTGGCTACTTGTCACGTACTCATTATTGCATTCTATGGTTTGGAACACAGTAGTTTTGTTAAAAACGTTTTTTTGATGTACTCTCTAGGGTAGAGTTATGCTGCTTTGAGCACAGCACAGGTTTTGCTCATATCAGGCATGCAAATATTTGACATCATGCAAGCTTGTATGGCAACGCTCCATGTGTGCTTACTGTGAGTAGGGAAAATCATCAGGAGCAGTGGTGCATCTATCCAACCTTACCTGGAATTGCAATGTCTGATCAATGAATACATGACCAGTAGCACTGTTGATTGATAAATGAAATGAAAAAATCAGTTTAAAAAGTCCAAAGAACTCTTCTTTCTTGAGATTTTAAGGCTGTTGACTGGTTGCTAAGGGACCTTTTTGCGATCTGCTATTTGGTATTCTGTTCTCCCCATATGGATAGATATGACATAACTTCCGTGTTCAGTCTTGGTTTTGAGCTTGACAATGGGCTTTACACAGTTAATGTTGCTGTGCTTCAGCTTGCTGTGTAATACAACAGCATGTGGGAGAGTGGAGCTACGCACCTGCCTGACCAGTGTGTGCAGTCTTTTGCGTCAGATGTGGTGGTGCCACAGCACCCCTGTTTGAAGCTAGCCAATTAATATTCAGGTCTGCCCTAGCGAATGTTCATTTGTGGGAACAGGTGTGCAAGTGCAGAACTAAAGCGCTACAGGTCTCTTATCACTGCGATTTTTTTTTTTTTGCTAAGCAGATAAAAATGTGATAATGTAACATCTCAGCGGTCCGCCCCTCTGTACTTTATGACGTTGTCCGTTTGCCTTTCCTCTGAGCGTCGTCTCACTTTTCCCTGAACCGACTGTAAACGCAGCTCAGATTTTCATACTTCAATAGTATCTGCTCTTTTGGGGCCTTGGATTAGAAGCTCATCAGTTTTGTTAATTTTTTTTTTACTTTTTACATATACATCTTTAAGAGGGACCAGCTCAGCTTTCTTCCCCCTGGCAGTACTTTGAAATATTCACACGGCTGGAGGGTAGGTGGTTTGTTAGGAGGTGAAAGCAATACGACGGCCAGAGGACAAGTCTATAATCAGCTCCCTGGCCACCACACGGCTCTTTCAAGGTTTTACTTTCTCCTCCTTTTCTCTTTTTGCGAGTTGTGCGAATTTGACCGGCCATCCATGGAGTGACGGGCAGGGGGTTACACCAGGGATGCTGGAAAGGAAAAGATAAGAGACGGGGTTCTGGGGGTAAATATGCCTTCAAATATTCACATGCGGTGCAAGGCGCGAGGGGGGGGGGTGTGCAGTGGTGGAGATGGGGGCGGGGGCTAGAGAGGAGATAATCACAAAATAATAGGAAGGAGATTAGTACCCTAGGAAATAACCCAAAAACTTGGAAGTTTATCGTTCTGCCGGATGACCACAATGAAATAAACAGGGGGGTGGGGGTGGGGCATGAAGGAGGCATTTTGAGTTGGACAATGGCTGTTTGGTGTGTCAATGGTGCAGGTAAAACAAAATCTACTATGGAGTGTGTGAAACCCTGTACCTGCAGGGCATTATATGTTGACCTGTCCTGACGTATGCATATCAGGGTGTTGAAATGTGACATCAAGGGTGTGCTTGCACATATGGTACCAAAGCAGTGCCCACAGGAGTTTGTGTGGCAGCCTTGCTGACTGTCCATGTAAAGTTAAATTTGGAGCGTGGTCACCTACCACAATGTAAGCCCTGCACCAAGCCAAAAGGAAGTGACCTCCTCCCCCCAAACTCATTAACGTGTCAATCTTGCTCAACTAGGAAGAAGCGTAGGTGTCTGTAGAAGGAGAATGTTTTCTGTGTCTACTTTCGTCCTCTTCCACCTGCCCTTGTTGATAAATCTTTGGTCATCCGACGCAACCCGCCTACCAGCAGTCAACCTGCCGCAAGTTGCAGTAAAAGCCACAATATACTACCCGTGTCTCACCCTATCTGCACCAATGTCATGCCAGTTCATATCTTGCATCCTCTGTTCCTCCAAACCGACGCTCTGTTTTTAGTGCTCTAATTGAGAAAGCTGTTAACGACGCTTTATATTTAAATCTTATAAGCTTGATTGCATATATAATTGACTCCAGCTCAGAGGGAGTTGGATTCCAGCTTAATGTAGTAATTAAGAGCATCACAATAATAAAAAGTTGTGAGCGCGTCCAGAATTGATGTATTTATGCATCAGGTTGTGAATGGAGTAATAATCGGGGTGGGTGGAGAATGTCCAAGTTTTTAATGGTGCCTGTACAATTTAAGTCACATCTACATTACAAAAGAATATTTAGTTAAAATGGAGTTCTCCTGTATTTTAAATGAGCTCCGTTCTTCCCATGGAGATCTCGAGATCACCTTTGTGAACAATAATGCCTTTTGTTAAATGTTTTAAAATGTCTGTCAATCCTTCATGGCAACCACTGAGTTTTAATAATTAATAAGCAGGTGATCTATCCTCTAGAGTTACTGATATCACACAGAAAACTAGCAAGGTTTCCATGCCACCATGGGGATATAAATAAATTTGGCCTTCCTTGTTAGCCCTCCTCCCCTTCATCCAACAGAGGATTTCCTGTTCCCAAGAGGTTACATTAATAAAACTGAGGAGAGTTTGTACTTGTGTCCTATGAATACTTATGTATTGACAAGAATAGCTGTAGCATATAAGTAAGATCATTTACATACATAGCCATTATTCTTGTTTGCATTTATTTCCCTGAAACTCCATCTAGTAAATGTGGTTCCTGTACAAAGAAAACTGACACCCAGAGAGTTTGCAACAGTATTTTTGTAGCATGGTTATGGAAGGCACTGCTGCTAGCTTACAGTTCACTGACTGGTTGGAACACGATTCTCTGTGTTTTACACCTGGGCGAGCAAAGGGGTTTAAAGAGGTTTTATAAGATGCATTGTCATAGACACTGTGGAAGTTAGATCACAACGCAGTACTAAAATGCACAAATTCAGCAAATGCAGGGTGTACACCAACAAATATGTACAAAATACCTTAGGATGTCACCTGGACTGGTTCTGACAGGAAATATAAATTCTAGAAGCAAAAACCAACCCCCCCTTCATGCAAAAAAGATTTCCAATTCTGAGGCTACCCCTTTTCAGTTCCAAAATGCACAGGTTTATGGATTTCGAAAGGAGCAGGACTTGCACTGGCAGTGAGAGCAGAGCAGGAGCTGACTCATGGTTTCTTGTAGTGGTGCGTTTATAGGATGGTGACGGCGTGGCTGCATACTTACACATAACATTATTGGTGCACAGGGTGTCATTCAACTTTTTGTTGTGGTGATAAACACACCCATTGCGTGGTTTGCTGATATTTAATAGATTGTCACATTGAGAAATGAGGGGGGCAGGAATACAGCTGATCCATAGGTTTGCTAGTCATTAAAATATCCTTTAGGATTATTTTAGGCTCAATTGGTGAACTTAGTGGAGTCTAAACACCATCCAGCTGCCAGCACATCTTATCAGATATGTATGAGTAACATCAATGATGTCACCATTTACTGCAATTTATACATGGTAAAATGGAAATTTAGCCAACAAATTATATTTTGCTTTAATTACCTCATTCACTCATTGTAGATAAACTTCAATTATGTCTGTCAGTCAAGGTGAAGACATAAAAATTTTACGCTAAACTGTACATGACAGAGCATAGATGTCTATGAAGATTCTCCGTCGTCCAGGTGAGGTTATTTGGAAGTTTAGTCATGTCATGCGTAAAGGAGAAAGAAGTCCAGTTGACATGACTAAACTTCCAGATGACAAAGAATTCAATAATAAAGCAAATCCAGTGCCACATCGCAAAACGAAAACAGAATTTTATTAATTCAGACACTTTAAAAGAGGAATGAAACTAGGTACATAGAACTTGAAGAGCGATCATCTTTAAATCTTTAAATGGACCATCGAAAAATATAGTCGCATGCATCCAGAATGCCAACACCAAGCTCACCAGCACATTAATACAAAATCATGTCATGAAGATTTTTTTTCTTATCGTCACCAGTTTTTTTTTTTGTCATAGTGAATCAGTTTTTCTTTATAAGCACTAGTTCACATGACTATGCAATAGCTATGTAATGACTTCTAGACGCATTTTGAACACGGGTCCTCCTCAGCTTATGATAGGGATACAATCGGATGATCCTGTTGTAACTTGGAAAAATTGCAAGTCGAATATAAATATGTATGATATACATTACACCCCTGAAAAGAAGATCGAAAATAAGGAAACAGAATGTGTGTTTGTTCTCAAATTAAAATCGAATCAAGAAATAATAATAATATATAGTATTAATAGTATAAAGCAGGAATACAGCAATATCACAACTTGATAGGTTTGGCAGTAACAGAAGCACAAGAGTTTCTAATGTAAATTTACAATGTTAAACTACATACAAGTTAACCGCAATTATGAAAAACGTATATTAAAACATACACCATTTGGGTCACTTTCTTTATTGGGGATATACCTGACAAGGCAGTCAGAAATAACTAATCAGAGTCCATGTGTGTTTTCTTCACTAATTTAAATTAAATAACGAGAATCACATATTTTACCCTTTATGACAGCAAGCGCCTGTACGTGGCTTACATTTATAACTGCAAATCTGTAATCCCCAACTGTAACACAGAAAAGATCTGAATGCAGAACAGTTCGCTGGGTCTAACAAAAATGTTAAGTTAGACTAGTTACATATGATTCTGAATAAGTAAATAAATAATTACTGAAAGTAAATACAAGTATGTGGCATGATGGCATGGTGGTTAGCACTGTTGCCGTGCACCGTCAGGCCTGGGGTTTAATTCCCACCTTGGGTCTGTGTGCGTGGAGTTTGCATGTTCTCCTTATGCTTGGTCGATTTTCTCCGGGTGCTCAGGTTTCCTCCCACAGTCCAAAGACATGCAGGTTAGCTGGATTGGTGTGTCCAAATTGCCTGTTGTGTGTGTATGTGTGTGTGTGCCCTGTGGTGGGTTGGTGTCCCCTGCCCTGTGCCCTATGGGCTCCAGGCTTCCCCATGACCCTCACCAGGACTAAGTGATTAAGATAATGGATGGATGGAAATACAAGTATTTGAAAAGTAAATGAATACAATCTTAAAACACTGTACAATATGTTAAGCACTGTATGACAATCACTGCAGAAACCGAAAGTGCTGCCGCCTCATGCTATCAGTAGAAAGTATCATCTGGTGTATAGGTAGCCTGGGAACAGATCAAAGTTCAAAACTTTTCAATGAATGGATAAATCATTGAATTAATTAACCTTTATTGTCATCATACAAACAGTACAATGAAATTTAGTGTGGCTTACTTCCTGGTTGATAAAATAAAGAAAAAATAAATAAAAATAACACAAGATAAAATAATGGCATCAAAAGGGTAGACAAAAGCAATATAGTAAAATAGCAGAAAATTTCATCTCCTTAGTGTGTCTGAGTCTTAGTCCAAACGTTAATTTTCAAAGTGTGATGGCTGTTGGGTTCCATCATAAGGTCATAATATTGAATACCATACAGGAAGACATCGTAATTCATGGAGCATCAGTATAGGATTGTCTAAACATAGATAACAGTGAAGAAACAATTAGGGTGCAATGGGAAGTGAAACATACTGGAGGCTTGCAGTGCTTTCATAAAACCCTTCATTTTGTAAAACACTTTCACACCTATTTGCTGAGACATCAGAATTAATTCAACATTATGCAAAACTAATCTTATACTTTCAGGGTTTCTTTTTTTTTTCACTTGAAAAGTTAACCGAAGTAATTCATATTCCCAGCTGCTGCAAACACTTCAATCAGCAGTTCACAAGGTCTTGCAAAGTGTAAAATTGGAACATTTCCTCATTACAAAGGCACTGCTTCTAACAGGAGTCCCAGGCAGGCTCAGGAGCTCTGAGCAAGGCTCAGATTTAATCAAAACCCTGGCCCATCCACCAATCAGAAGCCTGGTGGAACCTCTTGGGAAGGATCTGGAGACCCGCTTAAAAGGAAGTGCATCTGCTGCCAGAACCAGGTGTGTTGTTTGAGATTACAGGTGAGTCCAGGTTCAATTAAAACCTACCTCAGAAAGGCTTTTCTCCAAGCGCCGGCTCATATGTTTTTGGGGTTGTGTTTGGTCTCAGCCAGAAGGTTGCACATCGCATTTCTTCAGACTTTTGAATATAATTGTTACTCTTCGTCTTGAATCCCCATTAAGAGGAACAAGACAAGTGGTGTGATAAATTTTTACCAGTTTAATACTTTTGAGGTATGACAGTTTGGTGTAATTGGGAATTCTCTATAGGTCCACCTCCAAAATGTGTGAAGAACAAAGGTACCCTCTCTTGTAAAGATTAGAAAGCAAAATGATGGAGATAAACTCTGCTTTAGAGAAAATGTAACAAAAGCCTGTTGTAGCTGGCTTATCACTTTCTTCACGAGGTCTTAAGTAGAAAGTTACAGCTCAGTTGTAAGCTTGTCAGTAAGTAATAAATCAGAAATACATCATTAGCATATAGCAACATGTAGCCATGAACATTCAAACTACTTGATCTGTTGCATAGACAGCAACTTGTCAGTCTTACTAGGACCTTCGGCTTGTGATGGTAAGTAAAGCAGGGTGATCTTCCACCTGCATGGTTCACACATACCAAACCCCGGCATTTAGATCATAAACATGATGTTCTCCTAACCACTAACTTGTATGTCTTGTCAAAAATAGTAATTTAAATTCCTGGTGGTACCCACCAAGTCTGGCTTTTACACTCCACTGATTGATTCATATATACACTAGTGTGGCAAAGAGGGCAAACACAAACTGGCTCTCCCTAGTACCTCCCCTGTTCTGCAGCTCTGAGGCCCAGATGTAGAGGCCTTTAGAAAACTCAATACAAAACTATTTTCTCCCGTCCTCACTTTTATTTCTGCTACCCTCAGCTGATGACCAGGGGACAGCACAGGGCTGAAAAGTGGGAATGAATCCTATGCTCTTAATATCAATTTTTAAACCATCTGAGTAGGTGTTCACTGAACAGTCCAACAATTACAGACGATATGGAAAAATGAGAAATATTCCACCTCTAGCCAGAATTTCCAATTTCCAGGTTGCTGAGGTGAAGAAATTTCAACCAGGCTTATTTTAGCAACATAGGTGTGGGGGTAGGAAGATTGACAGGCATATTTAAAAAGCAGTCAGTGTGGTCTTGAGAAGCTTCTAGCTTTATGACTGAATTCTGCTCATTGGCTTCAGTAATCTGGTTCTCCTCATCCGCCATAGTTCAGTTGCTAGATTCTCTTTTTTGTATTTTGTGTTTTTATCTGCATTTTTGGAAACTGAAAAAATAACATTGATTTGGAGGATTATACATGTGATGATATTTACAGTTGGATGGCTGGCAAGCTCCCTTATGGTCAAAATTTAAAAAAAAATCTGCTTTTTAATAACACCCACTAATGAATGTGTGGAAGCAAGGCTACCTCAGAAAATTGTGCATTGAACTCTTCTGTCTTCTTTTTCCACTCAAAAGAAGTGGACCTATATTATCAGGCCAGTTCTAATTCTCTAATTCTGTTGGTCACAAACAAGTCCCTTAGTTCTTGTCAGAGAAGTGCACTGAAAACAACTTTGTAACACAGGGGTTAGGGCGCTTTCCATCAGTAACACCTCTGTCACTTTTGTCTTACAGAATTCTTTGTATGACAACTGATCGCACAGGCGTGAGTGTTGCCTGAAGTGTGATAAAAGTCATCTGCTAAATCTAAGTAATGTGCTAAAATAACCTAGAAGCTCAATCAAACCAGTGGAGATTAAAGACAGACCTCAAGACACTGCTCCGTGCTACCACATCCCCTGGAGAATGAGACGTTGCTATTTTTTATGCTCTTTAGTGTTACGGACTTCTCGATCGCACACCTGTTATTTCTCAAAATGTTAGAAATGACTCATAAAAATGCAAGAAGGCGTTCCTCAAAGTCACGTCAATTAGAAGACTGAAGAATCTGTTCACGAAAGCATTTGATAAAACAATAACCCATTAATTTTTTTTTTAAGAAATGGAATGAGCTTTAGGCCCTGTCGTTTGAATGTCGCATTATGTTTATGCTAGAGGGAAATTGATGTTGTTTAGACCCGCATTTCCTTTATCCTTCTGAACCTCCGTTCCTCGCTGAAAGCTCGTCTTTTCAGAAACGAGCCTGTCCAGTGGGAACAGGGATCCCATTTAGACTTCTAGTGTGCGCCGCCTCTGCCAGATGGAACAATGTCTACAGGTACTAAATTAGCCTCCGCTGGTGCGTTCCTGTTTTCCCCCGAAACCCGGCACCACTCCAACCAGAGACATCGTTAAAATTCCAAGAGAGATTTTAATCAAGCCACAGACGAGGCGCAGGGCCTTCTCCCCCAACTGGCCACGTTTTTTGTGCAGTTTGTAGAGTCTCACGAGCATGAAATGACTACCTTCCACATCTCTGAAGTGACTGAAAATGGAGGAGGCCCCCCTGCCTCTGACTTTCCCTCCTTTTATGTGTGCTGTAGAACCGTATTAAAAGAACTTGCCGTACACTTTATGTTGCCTGCCTCGACCCATGCACCAATTGTTCATTTGCCTCCATAAAGATCTTACAGCACATAGTACTCTAGTGTAACAGTGAGTGGTCCAGGTATGGTGTTAACTGGGTCTGTATCAAGCCTTGCTTAACATCAGGTAGCAGAAGAGGGAGATCCCTGCTTTGTGTGCCGTTAAAGTGAGACTGTCACCTAACAAAATGTTCAGATGTAACTGTGACTCCTGCTATAATGAAAGCAGACTTTCTCCTTCCTGTTGTGACAATGGGCTCAGTCAAAGCATCAAGTAAGTTTTAAAAAATGTTGTTTGTATTTTGTTCAATTTAGCGGGTCACGGTGCTCTTAGATGCCTAGGTGTGCGTTTTGTTTAGCGATGTGCCTGGCAGTCTGTTGACAAAATGAAGAGGTACAGAGAGCCCCTTTCTGCATGATTAAAACAAAATCATCCTGGTTCTGGAAATTGTAATGGTGTCAAGACGTCTGCCACCTTGGGAAGTTTAGCAGCAGATGTGCCTGTTGTTAGTGAGAAATGGCTGCCAGGGATCGTTCCAGAATCTCCCGCCACCTGGCTGCTGGTGCGGGAGAGGCCAGGTGTTTATTTTGTCATCCTACAGACAGGCTGAGTTTCACTTTGGCAAGTGGACATCTGGTCCGGTACCTTAGGGGGCCCGTGTTCAGCCTGAGTTTAATCATTGCTGACCAGCTCCTAACCGCATTTTAATCAATAGTGCCCCCAGACTCCCTTAGCAAGGGTTATTGTCTGCTGAATGTGAGACAGTTTCATAACAGCACAGAGCTGTCTGGAAATACTGTGCAGCAAATACATTATCATAAAAGTATTATGTTTATGTAGATTTCCATAGAAGAAAGGATATATCCATTATATGCACACATCCATTATCCAACCCAGTCAGCCTCATCAGGGTGGTGTGGAGCCCATCCCAGGCCTAGGCACCAACCCATCTCACACACACACACACACACACACACAGAATTTGTACAGAACACATCTTTGTGTCCTTCAGTAAAGACCTGAGTACCCACTTGTATGTACTGCGGTAAAACTGTAGGCCTGTAATGAGTTCTTAAGTTCCTTTCCAATAAGACTAAGACTTATATTGGAGCATTGCTTCAGTTTTTGCTGCAATCTTATCAAATCTTTCATTTTTGTTTTTGCCTGGCCTGTGCATAGACTCAAATGACTTAACTTGATATCAGTGTGGCAGCAGTGTTTCAGAAATCTGATCAAGAAGTGCTCCAACGCCCAAGCTCATTTATAAACTGTGTTCCCATAACACCATACATTCAGAGCCTGACGGTTATTGATCTTATCAAATGCTTAGGTTCTGGCATCCTGTCATCTTTTCAATGCTTTCTGTCAACTTGTAATGGGAAAAGGCCTGGTCAATAAATTTTTAAAAACATAAAAACTAAATAAATATAAATTTAAAATGTCTTGTTTGAGGTATTTTAAAAAGGTTCAGTGTACAGATCTTTTGAAAGAATGCTTTAAAACTGAAGGCCTGTTCCGACATGAGATGAGCACATTCCACAGTGCAGCTAGGTGAACTGTCAGGAATCAGCACATATGTGTAACAGGACTGATGCTGAGAGCTCCCTTAAAGCAGCTCACTCTTACCCCAGTCTTCTGGTGTGACAGAAGTAAAACAGAATGTTGCAGAACTGATGCTGAGAACTGCCTTAAAGCAGCTCACTCCTACCTCAGAATCTGGTGTAATGTGACAGATGGTCTTTCCTTTAAAGTGCATCTGTCTGAAGTGGTTTCCTGGTCATGCTTGTTTTCAGCTCACCTTTTGCCACATTTAAGCTGTTTGTGTAATACATCAAACATTCAGTCACTATCTGACCTTCTGATTAAAACCTCTTGTTTTTGTGTCAGGCTCTGAATGCTGATTTTACTAGTTCTGTAACATTTCTCAAGCTCTATTAGTGATTAAATATATAGTTATTTTAACAAGAAACACCAAATTTTATTCTAATAATTGTAGACCGTGCTGGGAATAGACTTTAATTGCTCTTATAACCGGGACTAAATAAGTAAATCAATTGGATGAAGGGCATGGTTTTTAACAAGTTAGTGAGACTGTAGAAAGGCTTTTTTTTAACATTTGCATAAAGATGAAGTAGCAAAGCTTGTCCCCTTCAGATGCACTTCATCTGAAGTGAAGGGGAGAAAAACTGTCTGTGAATGTAGCCGGTCCATACACTGACGGGCTTGCTGTTCCATGGAAAAAAATCTATGCAGAACTTCTGTGTTCATTTGCCAAGGGCCCACCCCACTTATTGCCTGACCACCTAATCTGGCTATGTGTGTCGTAGATGTTTATTAAAGATGGGCCTTCTCCTTGAAGTAAAAAAAAAAAAAAAACACATCTCGCCCACTGCGTTTATCAAGATGAATCAGACACCATGCACATACAGGAATTGGGAGTTAAAGGGGTAGGTGGATGGGGGGGGGGGTGCTGTTTCATCAGGCTCTTGACTGTGTACTTTGTAATGACTGATCATGCAACCAGGCTTTCTGAAAACACCTAGAGATGCTTAATATTTCAAGGCTGACCCAGAAAAACAGAGGCACTTTTACTTTTTAAAAACTTTTTTTTTTGTACAACACTTTATCAGGCTGTTGAACATTTCATGCAGTAAGACATAAAGAAAATGTTCTTGGAAATGTCTTCATCTGACTGGATTTCGTTGACCTTTCTTAGATTCAGCATTATTGTCTCATGGATTCAGCTCTTGTTTTTCAGTTTTTGAACACTTGAACGGATTTGCAGAAATTTCCTCACACATGTGCGTTTGACACATGGCCATGTGATTTCTTCTTTGTTTCTTATCAAATCTTGTATGTTTAACAGGAAAATCAAATGTGGCTACTTTTATTAATTCCAGCCAGAGTCAATTCTGATTTTGTTCTTCATGTTTACCTGCCATGGCTTTTTAGGGCACCAGATGTTCTTAATCTTCACACTATGTCATCTTTTTGAAAACTGACAGTCATTGGAAATATTTACAGAATATTGGATTGCTTGGTGTTGAGACTGCAAAATAAGTCTTTTGTTTGTTCCGTGCATTACTGTGAATCATTTCAAATGTACATTTACTTTGTTGGTTGTAGCGTGTATTGCTTGGCAGATGTTCTTAGGAAACACAGAGCTGTTTGTGTAAGGGGATGTGCATAGCAGTTATACCCAGCTGACAGCTAAAAGCACAGACTGTCATGTAAGCAGCTCTGGCAGCGTTCGAACGCATGGAGCTGCAGCCTGCACAAAGTTTCCAGAAAAGAGGATTAGCTCATTGAGTTAAAAACTCAAGTCTCCTGCTCTTGTCCTTACAAGCTGTGGTTTCTTATCGTAGCAGACTGACTTACTCCACTATAGGGCAGAATGTTATTATGATTGAACAACGTTTAGAAGAAGTTTAAAAAAACATCAGTGTTTTTGAACCGGACGTGAAAAAATGTGAAGGTGAAAGCATCATCTAGACGGCTGGCATGTGTGTGTCAACAGTAATGTTTAATGTTTCAAACTAACATTGTGTTTCTTCTGTAAAGCACTTTGTTGTAAAAGGTGTTATATAAAAGTAAATTGAATTGAATTGACATATGGTGGCTCAATAGATAGAACATCTAGCCGGCATGTAGAAGTTTCCTGGTTTAAATCCCAGTCTGGCCAGGTGTGGTTGAGCAAGACACTCATATGCTAGCTCTTTGGGCGCTGCATTTGACTGCCCTTTGCTGCCCTCAAAGATGGCTTAAATACAGAAAAGAATTTTCCCTCTGGGACTAATAAAGTACTAATAAATTTAAAAATAAAGGTGCAAAGGAAGGACTTTTTTTATCAATTTCTATTATTTAAAAACTTGTAACACTTCTACAGTCAAAACATTTTCTAAAATGTTTAATAAAAGCTAGAGTTTAAATTGACTGGAAATAAAGGTATTATTTTGGAGTCATGTATCATGTGTCTATTGCCCTTAATTTATTTTGTGTAAACAAGTATATGGCGACCCTATTTTAAAAACCATTTTTGACAATTACTGTGACCTAAGAACTTTTTCTGATTTTTCTGGTGAGTGAAATCACAGTCAGATTTATTTCTGGTAACCTTTGACACAATCTGTTATGCTGTTCTCCTACAAAAGCTACATCAGCTTCATACCTGTTCAGGTAGTGCTGCCCACATCCCCTTCTTTGCCAAGCCATGATGGCAGGTGTCACTGTTCATTACTAACTGGCCTACAGTTAAAATCAATGGGGAGGAGAGGGAGGCATCAATGGGGGGGGGGCATAGTACAGATTTCATTTGCCCTCACAGCCTCACTATGGAAGAGATAACTAACTTCCACAGAGCAGCAAGCACAGTAAAGTAGCGGGTTTGTTCATTTATTTATGGAGCCATGTGGCAGTCCATATCCTATTTTTTGGGAGGCTTTCGAAACAATAGTCATGAGGTACAGGGAGCCGCTGAGATGGTGCTGCATGCTCAGTGCTTATCTTCTATAAGGGATGCGAGGGATTCTAAAGAACTGCAGGAGCTCCGATGCTGTGCATTGTAACATGGTGGCTGTAACAGCTGTTGGAGAGCAGCATAGTGAGTACAATGTTTCTGACACCTAACTGGACTCAAAAGCTGTTGAGAATTCAGTACACATTCACCTGAAGGTTGCATAATATCTCCATGTTTTGCAGACTGTAAACTCAAGTGTGATATTTACTGTTTGCCATCAAAGAACACTTCAATTTATACATTCATTTTCGATGCCATTTATCCTGTGTAGGGTCATGGGTAGCCTGGAGCCTATGGCACAAGGTGGGGATGTGCCAGACAAGGTCCCAACACATTGCAGGGCACAATCACACGGTCAGTCATATACACTGTGAGCAATTTGGAAACACCAATCAATGTGCAACATGTCTTTAGACTGTGGGGACAGACACCAGAGTACCCAGAGGAAAATGACAATGCAAGAGGAAATCATGCAAGCTCCATTAATGCTCACACACACACACACACACACACACACACACACACACACACACACACACCGGAGCCCAGATTTGAAGCCCTGGCCCTGGAGGTGTGAGGCAACAGTGGTAACCATTGCGTTCTTTGACATTTACTGTGGGGGAACACTTTTTCTCTGTGGCAGAAATAAATGTTTTGATATAAGGCTTTTGTAAATATGCTGCACATATTTGTTTACAGTCTCTACCAGTACATGCAGAATTACACCTGCAACAGTCCAGCTCACTTTGTTCCTTTAGGTTGCTCAGGGTTACAGAGCTGATGGGAACGGCCACAAGTGGACTTTCGAGCACTTCAGAACATGTTCGGGGTCTATTAAAGATACCAGAAGATCAACACAAGCATGACCAAACAGACACACTGTCACACCCCTTAATGATGCTGTGTGCTGTTGCTAAGCAACTACACTGCTTAAAATCAAGGATGTTATGGTGGGAACACACAGATTTAAGTGAAGTAGTTTGAGTTTAGAGAGGTGCATTCTTATATTTGATTCTAAGAAGAATTAATACAAGTTCCCTTTTTTATGTATTTACTGGACAATATAGTTGGAATTGTCATTAATACATTTTACATTTTTTTTACATTTTATTTATTTAGCAGACGCCTTTGTCCAAAGCGACTTACAAGGATAATAGTACACGTGCATGTCACA
>JABJVR010047943.1:0-26019 GCA_025773905.1 Chitala chitala
TCACAAATGCGCTTCTGGAAGAATGGTCAAACATTCCCATAGACACTCCTAAACCTTGTGGACAGCCTTCCCAGAAGGATTGAAACCGTTACAGCTGCAAAGGGTGGGCCAACTCAATATTGAACCCTACGGACTACAACTGGGATGCCATTAAAATTCATGTGCATGTAAAGTCAGACGTCCCAATACTTTTGGCAATACAGTGTCTAACATCAAACACTGCTGTATTGTTTTCAATGTAATGCAGGACACAGATGATTTGCAAATGACTATTTTCAGTTTAAACGTTTTCTGATTTGAGGTTGTAATGGGAAAACAAGAATTTTACTATAGTCAGTGGATTTTTTTTCTTAAAAGAATCCCCTCATAAATAGTTGAATTAAATAATAAATATAAATTGCACTATTGTACAAGTACAACAATATGTCCCATTTAGGGGAAGCAGAACAGTTGAGACATGTAAGAGCAGAGCACTACACAAACGTGCCTAAGGACATGTCATAAAAAGCACCATTGTGCAGCAAAAGACATGAGCCTTCAAGACCATTTTACGTGAGTGCTTTCAAAATGCGCCGTGAAACATTTATCAACATGTATATCAAAGGAAATGCTAAAAAGCAGCTAATGTAACATGCGGAACCTAAAACCAACTGATAATGGACAGACAAGCCTTTGCTTTGTACACAACGCTTCACCTGAGTTAACTCCTGGGTCACCTTGCCAAAGTACATGACAATTCAACAAACTCTGAAAGATGCTGTGCTGGAAATTATAGCAATTCTGACTGTAGTTTCAATTGAAATTACATTTGACCAGCCTCCATTTCCCTTTTATTTTCAGTTGCTTTTCAAATTATTTTCATTCATAATCAGTTAGTTACATGAGCAGCTCATTTTCTTTTGAAAAGACAACAAATACCTATTACGCTGACTTTTTTACACATCACTGAACAAGTTTTTATGAAATGCCAAAATTCATTCCAACCACAGATTTGGAACAGAACTTGTTTCATAGTCTTACTGAACATGTTCTAAATCTAGGATTCTGACAACACAGAATACATTTCCATATTTGTCTGTGCATTATTCCAGGAACCAATCTCTTAGTAAGCAATATGGAGCACAAAGAAACAGGGTTTCTTATTAATAGAATATTAAAATAGATTGTGTCAAATATAAGGAGATTCAATGTGTCAGTTATGTAGAGGATCAAATAGGGACATTTTCATTGAAATCTTTTACATACAAATATTCCAGTCAGATCAAGTAATGAAAAATGAACAAATAAATGTGAATAAATCTAGTTACATGGATGGCAGACATCTCAAAGGGAGAACATCAGAACATCAGTCAGTGAGAAGGTTACCTACTTGTGTTGCTATGTTAGAGACATGACTTAAAGATGCCACAGTCATCTATGCCTCTATATATATGATCAGTCACAAAATAAATTCCAAACACACACACACACACACACACACACACACACACAGTATGTAATATCAACATCTTCTTTGTCACAGGTGAAGTACCCATTTCCCAGCCAGCTGCATGCTGTAACTAGCTGGTTAACCTAGAAGTGCTTTCACAGCAACATGGTGCCATATCTGCAACGTGGCAGTGAAAAATGAAAGCATTCATCTCATGTCTCGACTTCAGGGTAAAGTGACAGTGGGCCTGTGTCACACAACTTGTGTGGTCTAACGGTGAGTGAAATGGCCAGCTCAGAGGGACAGCCTGTTTGCACAGCCCCGCTCAAGTCAAATCGCTTTAATCCTCCTTTTGTGTCCAAAGTTGAGGAATAAATAAGTGGTCTAATTCATCCACATTCATTTTTTGGCTGATTTTTTTTCAGTTGAAACAACTGCTAAATAAGCCTTCTTACATTCTTTGATAATAACCAAACATTTTCTTAAAGTAGATCCAAGAAAAATATGTTTTTTCTGTTGATTGATGAACATAAAGTAATAAAGGCATGTGGACTGTATTAGTTTGTACTTTAGTCTTTCGTAGATACACAGGATGCAGTCGGTCCACGCCAGTACCTACAATATGTATTTTAACCTACCTAATGATGGTAATTCATTCCAAAACCCCTCACTGGTTGAATTCTTGTAAATCTAAAACATAATCGTTACTAATTTCAATTAGTGGTTGGCTGAGTGCCAAAATTGACATAACACCAAATCCCATTAAAACGTACATATTTATTATTTCAAAAGTATCTTAACTCATAGCTAACATGGCATTTCCCTCTACTTTTATTACTCTATAATATGGCTGTTAATGAGGTACATTCTTTCTTAGCAATTACACTCCATACGCTTTGAACTATGCTGACAAACAAAACACGTGACATTGTGTTTATTTTACCTTCAATGCAATTAAACAGCAGCAAAAGAGATCAATAAAGTGAATGTAAATTATGTTATATTCAACAAACAAACTGAAATGGTGCATGCAGACGGAATCTAAATGAGTAGAATATAGATTTGATTGCATTTGATCTATATGACACTCTTTTCAATATGCTTTATTACAGCCCGTCTAACACAAAGATAGGTCTAAAATTTAACTATAAGCTATCAAACAAACATTATGCGTTGTCCTAACAACATAACTCAGTGCAATGCTCAAAGCTATGTAGCTCTGAATACTGCACATTGAGTCTAGCCTGCTTGAGTCTAGTCTAGTGAATCAGCTGTCAAGGTGTATGAAATCAGTGCTCACAAATGAAAACAAATTCCCTATAAGCCACATTGGGACTACTGTTAATTAAAACTCCTTATAAAATCAGAAACCTCTTGGAGGAAGACTGCATATTTTTCTACCGTTCTGCTGTGTTGTGAAAAGTTTCCTCTTGCTACAACAATATGAGTCCATATTGATACTTGTATAACTCTATATTTAGTATTGTATAAAAAAAAAAAAACAGAGGATAAAGAAACGGAAAGTTCTCTTCTGATTTGCTGTACACCCTGTTAGGAAGAGACTGTACTTACTGCAGGAATCAGACTGTACTGAATACAGAATCCTGGTTTTGATGGCAGATACTGATCCGATACGAATCGTACTCGAATCTGGTTCCCCTTTGACACTTGCTTTCCCGGTACAGACTGGGATCCGCACCATCGGCCCAGAGCAGTGCCCTCGATTGGGTCTTCGATCTCTACAAAGTCATACCTAAGGGAACCAAATATATGTTGAACAGAAGCACCATAACACAGCACTCAAGAACCAACAACAGGGGTTATGTGGAGTCACTTAGCCAGGCTATAAAGAATGGCAAGCTCTTCCTTGGCAGAACTTAATGAGGACCTGCCTCAATGAGTACATGTGAACAGCTCACTTATGGGCTAACAAGGTAGTATACAGGGAAAACTGACATTTTTTTTCTACTTTGCTCCTAAGTCTAAAGTTAGGCTCAGTATAAATTACTATTTTGTTTTCTTTGCTATCACCAAATCCTAATTTATTCATGGCTGATAGTGTGTCGGTAAACTAAACGTTTCTCACAATATGCCCGATGATGAAATCGAGCTGCACAGTCACCTGCAAACCCCGCACATAGAATAGTGCTTTCGAGGTCCACAGAATAGAGTGAAATTATGAGTCTCATGCTCTGACTGTATAAATGTATATAGTTTGCGCATCAATAATGCAAATCTAATTTGATCCTCTAGTGTTTTTTTGTGTTGCTACACTTAAAATTTTAACTCTGAGCTGTGAAGACAGAAATGTTCTAATAGTGTTATTAGCCCAGAGGATGCATTAACTGTTGAATCTTTGAGAAGGACAGAGATTCTACACCCATCACACTGTCAATGCCATCTGCAGGTATAAGGTCACTGTGCAGTATGACCGTGAGGTCTCTGTACAATATGGCCGTGAAGTCACTGAGCAACATGGCCATGAGGTGGTTGTATCATATGGCTGTGAGTTAGCAGTACAATACAGCTGTGGGGTCTCTGTACAATATGAAAGTGAAATAGCTGTAGATATGGCAGTGAGGCTCCTGTTCAGAAATGCCAAGCACAGCCTTGAATGCGGTGTTATCTGCCAGATAGGCACTGCTCATCACTGTGCCCTCTGCATACTCAGTGTCCTTGTGGAGGGAAGTGAGAGCTCTCTGCTGGAGATACCACAGAGATTCCATTCATCGTGGCTGTTCACTATTCCTCTCAGGTAGGGCACACTTTAATTACACAGAGGTGGGGAGGGGGATGGGGGTGGTGTCGTAAAGGATGCGGAGCTACAAGACTGCACTGCAGCATGTAGCCATGAGAGGGCTCTCGAGGCCCGATGTGGGCAGCAGGAAAGCACCCCCCCCCCCCCGCCATGAATGTGAAGTGTGGCATGACAGAGGCAACAGCAGGTAGTACCGGCCTGGCATTTCAGCTTACTACCACATACTCAGGACATCTGAGCCACAGGCTAATGTCAGCAAGCAGCGATGCCCCACATACACAGTCCTTGGGATTCTGGGACACGCTAAAAACTGGCAGTTGTAATAAATAAATGAGAAATGGGAAGTAGCTCAGAGTAAAGCAGTGTGTTGATCGTATCACAATGTAAAGAAGCAAAGCGTATGCTAAAAAAAAAAAATTGTGCTTACTTGCATATTCCGTCCTCCGGCTCCTCCAGGCCAAATCGCTCATCAAACGTTAATTGTATGTGCGTGTTCTCACTTGCAGCGATAAGCCTCCAGACAAGAATTTTGTTGCGGGGATAGGTGTGGGGGAAGTCTGGGCTGCTCAGTGTTCCCTCTGATGACACTCTGATAATCTTCTCCTGCTTGGGATCATGCATGCCTTTGAAGAGAGAAGCATTATTATTATTATTATTCAGCTACTAATTTTCCTGAACACCCAACCAAAGGAAATTGTTTTCACACACTACCTTTTACCATTGTCATCTAGGGCATTAACCAAAACATTACTGAGTGACCCATTTTTCCTTCTGCTGAACTGAGCCATTCTCAAAACTAGGAAAGCCATATTTCTCTGTATCTTGTGGGCACACTAAAGATAGTCTTTTTAATTTGTATAGTCCTGAAAAAAATCAGGCATGTCTATAGTTAAGTGAGATTTTTAAAATTCAACAGAAGTAGAAGTGTTGAACATTTAGAATCGGGCAGCATGTGTACTGCCCGCTGCTCCCTGAATGACCAAAGTAACGAGTCGGTCACAAAGAGTGTGTCGTGAGAGCTGACAGATTAAACAGGTTTACAACGCTGCAAGTACCAAGCAGTGGCTGACTGATAGCAGGAGTGTAACTGCGCTGGTCTACTAATTAGAGGAAGGAAACAACTGAATCACTGTTACTACGAAAAAAAAAAAAAATTTTATAAATATATAAGTAAATTAAAATTTGCAGTTAGGATCTAATATTTAATCAACTTACATTAAATAATTAAACAAATATGTAAATTCATCCCCCAATTTGTATCCCCTTCTGCCTTGATTTAAGGTGAATTTGATGAATGATAACTAGTTTACAGACACCAGCATAATTCCAACGTTCTGCTCTATTACGCTAACATCTGTAGTTTTTTATCATTATGTACTATTTTTCTAATGTCCATTGATTACTATATATTTATTTTGCTTTGTTGTTGGTGATTGTTGCTTAATTAATAAAATTTCAGCAATACCTTCTACCCTCACTTTCTCACAAAAAAAAAAATAAAAATAAAAAAATAAATAAAAATCTAAGTTCAAAATACATTCTCGTGATATATTGTCTTTTCAGGAATGATCACCTACTGACGTGTTGTTGTTTTTCATTACTTAGAGCAGTTGAGTCTATCATTATGAAGTGGAATCTTGTTCATTGTGTATTGGAATTTCAGAATGTGTTTGAGCACACATGGGGGGGGGGGGGCAGACTGACCACAGACCCATATGCATACAAGTCTGTGCTAGTTGATAATTAGTATAATGAAGCAGAAAAAGTTATTGTCCAACATCATACATTTATATAGGATTTACCATTTTAGACATGTTCAGCCTATTTGGTAGTTTCACCTACATTTTTAAAATATTTAAATATAAGTTCAATTATGAATACCTTGAAGAATTTTTGCAATTTGACAATATTTAATCTTCAGATGACTGACATTCCTGATTTTAGATGTTCTTCTGCATGACACACTACCTGAGAATAGTAATACTCTGCATAGTAGTTTGGGCAGTTCTGAAACACTGCATTTTCAGTGACATTCTATTAAATAAGGCTAAGGTCACTGTGGGAAATTGTGGAATTTTTCTATTTTAAAAGGGGGTTTTGTCTCTAATCCTCACTAATGGATTGGCACTGAAGTTAACAGGTGCCCTTTGGCAACCTCCAAATAACACATTATTCTCAGCCTTCCTCGCCTCTACCACTTACATCCATTCCTGCGCCCTACCAGAGAAAGACACAGAGGCCCATGCATGAGGCAAGAACGTTCTTGTTCTCTGCAAGCTGTCAGTGGACATTTTATGAAATTTTTATTCAAGTTCCAAATCCTTGAGGGTGAAATTCTCTTCCATGCACTGAAAAACTCTCCCCCTCCACATTTCAGAACAATTAAAGTATTGAGTAAGTTATACAAACAGGTAATACTTTCTTGTATTCAACTGAGATGTCTTTGATCTTTTTTTTTTTTTTTTTGTGAAAGGCCTTGATAGTTCTTTAGCGTGCTATAGCAGCACCTCGACAACGACGGACTGTTCTCACGGGTTTGCGTTCATCGCCATTTGCCGAGCGGTTTTGGATGTCAGAAAACCACAAGCATTCAGTCTCTCCCCGCCACAGAAGTAGCGGTTTTAATCACAGTCATATGTTTTGATTGAGTCCGCGTTACGCTTGAGAAACGCTGCCGTGCGCTGATTGATGTAAACCTTCCTTTTAAGCGCGGGACCCCGAGTTGTGCTACTCTGCACCCGAGAGTGCACGTGGTTTCAATAAAGCAGGAGCAACTGCTTTTACGCCGGGAAACCGAGCACAAAGCATGCTTCTGTCGCTCCCACGAACTCCACGTCTGAAGGAAAAGAACGATAATGATTAATGGAATGATTGATTGTTGAAAGATTTCAAATTGCATGTTTCAGGAAATTAAATTCAACCCTTTTTGTTGCAGCTGGTGCAGAAAAAGGAAACAAAAGACTGTTGAGCATTTATTATGGGGAGGGGGTCAGATATTACGATCAAAGGGAACTGTTACAAATTGCTTGACCTTTTACAGGGTCAGCGAGAGTCGTCTGATTTACTATAGGCATCCGTTTTCAGGTACACATAGGTTTTTTAAACAACTCATAATTTTATGTTTTTTTTCCACTCTAGTACACTATCAAGCTTTGTCTTCAGTTTTTAGATTGACCAGTTATTACATATACTTGCTGGAAGAGCTTGAGAATTGCCAGAACTGCGTCTGAATTTTAACAATAAAAAAGACACGGGTTTATAACTTAAGTTATAACTTAACTTGCATACCACACAACATGGAGTCAAAATGTCTATAAAAGTCCAAAGGCCAATGAAGAAATGTGCAAGCGAAACTACACGTCTTCGTTATACAACGCAGAAGCACATCATACATTCATGTTTGTGTTAAACGTGGAGCGTTACTCACGCTTCTTTATCTTGTTAAAGTGTCATGTAACAATCACTTTCCCGGCTCACTGGGTTAATTACTTTAAACATGTATTTTCCCTGCCCTAATTTTCACAGAAATGTACCGGTAATCTGAGAAGGAGCGACAGGTAGAATAAACAATCTCCCGCTATATAGCACTGTTCTGCTTTGTTGTAGTGGCATCGCTGTCCACACACATTCGTCAATTAACCTCCCACAGAAAATTAACGCGACCCCAGAAAGGTTTTATACATAGTATCTATGTTGTGGTGGAGATCCTATCTTAAAATTTTAAGCCTATGTAATATGTCTTAATTTTTCAGTACAGACACACGTTTTAATGAGTAAAAATGGTCACACGAATAAGCATTTTCACACCCAGTATTCAAACAATTTCGTTACTGACAAGCACATTGAAGACAACCACGGTGCATCTAAAAATGATTAAAATCTGGAAAATTTACAGAATAAAACTTTGACTATTTGGTTATAATAAGGTTTTACATGTTAAAAAAAGTGTTATTTAAAATGAATTCACATTCAGAATGAAAATATCTGATCTGCTGTGCTGAACATAACCAGAAGGGCACCTTCCTTTCCAGCGATCTGTGGTGGCATATCTCTGTCTTGGTCATGCTCTGATTGATTACATTTAATTCTGCAAAAGAGTCTTTAGTGTCACAGAGGTTCTGCCCATGTGTAACATTTTCACATACATAAACTGAAAATGTCAATGTCATCCTACTTGCCTTGACTTAAATAGACCATTCCCTCTCTCCACCCTATTTTTTTCATTGTTGTCTTGAATGTTTCACATAGTATGACTGGTAAGTGCCCTCATTAATTTGTCCTTTTTAACTCTGTTGAGAACTTGCTTTAAATGCACCTTTGCGCCTACTTATCCAAACACACAATTCCATTTCCTTGTACAAATTTAAATGTACAGCCTGTTGCTGAATCATAAAGCAGACAGAATCAAATTTTTAGGTTGAGAAATGTGTTTTTAAGACTAGCAATACTTCAGGAAAAAAAAAACAATTGTCTTGTGTAGCATTCTGGTTAATATGTTATTTATGTGTTAACAAATCCATCCATCCATCCATACATCCCCAAACTATTTATCCTGTACAGGGTCACAGGTGGACTGGAGCCTATCCCATTGTGCAAGGCAGGGGACACCTTGGACAGGGCGCCAAACCATCACAGGGCATACACATACACACACTTGTAAACAAATGTCACAGAACTATTGTACCACTAAGCCATATATGTAGAAGCGACAAATAAAACAGATGGCAGAGTGTCAAGATAGGTGGAAATAAACCCTAAATTATTCAGGAAAACAATTCCTTTGGCTTTACAGCACTACAGCAAAAAGACAATCGTTTTCTTTTGACATGCTCTCTCCTCTCCCATCTAATCTCAAACCTCTAATCCGTTCAGGTTACAAGTGGCTTGTGTCCAACAATGACTCCGGAAACCTCCAATTATCACTGACACCAGCTTCTTCAATTGCTTTTGACACACAAGACTTTCAGTGCTTGACGCTTTCTTTTACGCAAAGTCCGAGACTTCAGATTGTCTTTCAGATGCAAGCACACGACCCTGTTTGATCAAGGTCTGATTTGTAGACCTCAGTCAAATGTGCCAGCACGGTGTTCTTTGCTTCTTATGTTCTTTTGGAGTGAGTGTGTGTGTGTGTGTGTGTGTGTGTGTGTGACAGAGAGAAAGATGTGAGACCTGAACGATTGGGAAGCCCTTGGCTGAAGCAGTAAACATTAAGTCACATAAAAGCATGAAATTACTAAGTACTTTTACCCACATCTTCAGGATCTGTTTAGCCTTTGTAGTGACATCTGTTAATTAATCAGTGGTGGTGGAATTCCAGTAGTAAATTACAACGTTGTTCCAGTCCAGCCATGCCTATTGACAGTTTGCATTGTGAGGACAAAGTAGTCCTATTAAAAGCGATTAAGGTTCCAGGTTTTAAAAGGGTGGAGTGTATGATTTAATAGATGATTGACAATACACTAAACTAGCTTTGTTGTATTTGGCATGTCACTCTGACCTAAAACAATACAATTCTAAGCAGGAAGGAGCAAGAGGGAAAAAAAATTAACAAAACAAATACGTCAGGCCCTACAAAGGCTGACCTTTTAATGTCTCTGTTAATTGTCCCACATATATGAAAAGTTACATGTAAGTTACAGAAAAGGAAATCTTTGCTTCTGGCGTGTTTTCATTACCTTTTTTGATATGGATGCTTTAAGTGCAGTAAACCACACCTCTCCCATAATCCATTATTCCAGCATTAAGGAAGAAGGAAATCCTGTCTAACCACTGAGATTAAAGCATTTCAACACCATGCGCTGTGCACTTGAACCTCCTGTGTGAGTAACAGCAGAAAGTGATACACAATGTGAACAGTATGTAATCCAAAAAATGGGGCTCCAAACAGGAGGACGAAGATGGATTCTGAACTTTTAGATGTGGTGAAACAGAGGTCATGAGCTGATTACGTCAACTACATGCGGTTGCAGTGTTCATTCAGTGCTTTTAGCCTGAAACATGAGCACACCCTTAATATTAATCTAATATATACTGAGCTTTCCCATCATTATACCTGCCTTCCACCTAACGCGTTAGTCAAACCACACCACATAAACAAGTCTTATTTGCCGTGGTGTTAAACTGATATGTTTGGTGTGGTTACCATGTCAAATAAGGCACAAAAATTATATATTATCTTGAAACTGACCTTGTAATATGAGAGAGATGTTATTACTTCTGATCGTGCTTGGGGCTTGGAATCACACATTCTCTTTGTACTTAAATAATCATAGAAATCATGCACAGAAGGGACCTTGGTTGGATATTTAATCCCTACTGTGTACAGTTCATTGCTAACTTCACTGGTGAACATATCCTTCCTGCACATAACGTTCTCTGTTCTTTTCTGTGTCTTAGCAGTGGGTCTCCTGTCACACAAATCTAACAACTGACATGAAGGAGGGACTGTTGAGCAAAGGAAGCCCCAAGGGCAACTGACATAACCCCTTTTTGGGCAGATGTTCATATACACAGACTGCATCTGATGGGCCACACCTCCAGGTTGGCTGGACTTCAAAAACGGCACAAACAGCTTATTGTTTTAATATCAGCATGTTGCCCCCTTTTACCCCTAAGAGATTTCTGCATATCAAACATCAAGGCCTCCCAATAGTTTAGCGGGACTCTTGGTACAGGACAAGCAAAGCAGAGAATGCCGGAGTCACGACTGTAGCGATCCACTAGACAGCCACTGGCGTGCAAGTGCCGTGACTCACCAGCATCTTTAAGTCCTTGTTGTTTACAAGAGAGCACTCTCTCTATTTAAAAGGGGACACCCTCTTCCAAAAATAGCCATTTACATAAGGAGAGAAGAAGAGCAGACCTGAAGGAAAACTCAAAACATAAAAAACAGCAAGAGGTGCCCTTCAGGGCAGCTTCGACTGTCAGGCTCGGAAACACAAGTTTCTGGCAAAGAGACCTTTCAGCCTCATACTGCATATCAGGGATCAGGGATTTTAGATGGAATTATACCCTTTCCCTTAGAGCTGACAGGGGCCTGTGCTGTCTCGAGAAAGGGAGCTCAAACAGCCTGCATAAGTGGGGTGGCTGGGGAGGGGGAAGGGGGTCTGAATGAGAAATGGGTACAGGAAGGTACAAAGGCCCCTGAGGCATTTCACAGTCATGCCTCTAATCTGCAGAGAAAGGTCGCAGAGGAGGCAAGGAAGACGTGCAATGGTGCGCCGACAACCGAACAAAACACTTACACCCCGATCTTCTCTCATAACCTCAGCACTTTCGTGAAGCCCACAAATCAATTTCCACGCAGCTTGGAATCCACATGCTGCTGTCAGTCTTCATAAAAAGCTAAGGATTATAGGTTTAATCAACTTTGCATTTTGCCACTGGCCATTTGATGTATGAAGATGACTGGCTGACAGAATGCACACAGGATTTCATGTGCATACAAAGCTTACAGGATATAGGTAATGAGTCAATTGTAGTTGTCAGGTACAGCATTTAAACAATGCACAATACGTTTCCTACGAAAACCTATATTACAGTCAAGCCCATACCATTTCAATAACTTGGAAACACTGGTGTATAAACCCCTGTAGCAGAAAGTGTGTGCTGTGAAAGACTTTTCAAAGACTTTATCACGTTTTTCAGCATGGGAATCTAAGAACATGCTAAATGCTCATGAGAAGCACTGACAGATGAAACACCAAGTTTAACTATTGTCTGTGGAGAAAACAAGTCAATGTAGATAGATATGTTCTTACAGCTTTTCAGGCTTTCCTATGTGTTTCCAATCATGTTTGGGTACAGTACAATGAAAAACGCTTCAGTTACGTTATTCAACCGCTGATTGTTCTGAGAAGCTACTTAAAATGTTCTAAACCCAGAAGACAAAAAGGACGTTCGCCTTTGTCTTTTGTTAAAATGTTTTAATGATATCCAAAGCTGACTATAAATGCTGCCATAGTGATCTTCCTAAGGGAGTCCTGACAAGGCTCCATGAAACAGAACAGAAAACTTTTGAGGGAGAAACACAGATTATTACCATCATCAAAATAGCATTAAAAGAATTGTGTAACTTACAAGAAGCATAAAAGTCATCCAGCAGTAACCAAACTCATGCCTAAACCTGACAGGAGTGGCTTGATAAATCAAAGGCAGCAACGGACAGCCTCGTTATGTAAATCGCATTAGCTAACAGGGCCCTGAAGCTGTTTAATAATGGTGTGGGTCGGTGCCATTGAGAAAGAACCTGGCAGACGTGTAATGTAGGAAAAGCGCCAGTTTGGGAAGATCCCCCTCTGGGCTCTGTTATCGGTCCTGTGTTGGCATTCCCACCACAACTTCTTTCACCTCCACGCAATGGAGCATTGGCCTTTTATTGTGCCATGTAGTCGCATTCACTGCAGACCCTCAGCCAGTCTTGGCTTTCTGTCAATTCACTGCTGTGGGCAAGGTCTGCTTGTAACCAGGAGAGTGGGGGGGAGGGGCAACTCTGGATGCCAAACCTTTGTGCCAATAACATTCCAGCTCCTGAATGACAGTCTTCTTAGATCACCCTGGTCAGGGCAGAACAACTTCTGAACACGTATTCACATCCATTATAGTGTACTGCAGTTGTCTGTTTATGCTTTCACTCACTCTAAAACCAGATCTTCAACACTTCAAAGGACAGCGACTTCCTGGGAGCGTAATGTCTTGAAAAGTGCATCTCCTTTCCTTTGATTGTCATTTCGCTTACTTTGTGTTTTAGTAGAATTTGAGTCTTCTGCCTTCGCTGAGCTCTCAAAAGACTACGATTAGGTTACAGTCTGCAGAGCTGGTATGACCCACTAAATCAAATGCACTTCACTGGCATGCAGTCATGCAGAGCGCAAAATGCTGCTAAAGGGCTACCATGCAAAGTGGCGAGAAATCAGTACTTTTCTATGATGTATTTGTGGTTTTATTTCAGAAGCCTGCACAACAAACTGAATTCTGTTTTGGCTGAGAAACAGAATCACTCCCTACAAACCACAGCAACTTCATGGAATGCTGTACACAGTGAGGTATAATGGATTCACTCATATATTCTGTGCATGTGCCAAGATTCGTCAAGACCCAAACTGTCAACTTCTGGCATTTACATCTCTATTTGATTAAAAACCTCAAAATCGACACTCCCATTTTAAGGGGGGCAGGCTGACCAACAGATCTTTCCGTAAGATTATATAGAACAATAGCACTAAAAAGAAAGAAAACATTCATAAATCAGTTTATACAGACTTATTTATTTTTGTAAGAGAAAAGTGTTTTCAGTGGCACTGTGTTTATCCATCAGTTTGCCAAGAGTTTCTGATACAAGTTAAGGCAGTGAGTCCTCTGTTTGATAACTTATACGGACTCAAGAAGACAGTAGCTAAACATCTTCACAAGGCTCTAGGTATGCGGACAATGGTGATACCAGCCTTTCTGTAGTACATGATAAGCCTTGCAGCTGTACCTAAAGCAAAGTAAATTAATTTACTTCAGTAAATGAAAATAGCCAAACAAAAATGGGGATTTTATTTACAAGGAAAAACGCAGTGATGCGGTCTCATGCGCTAAGGCTTGTGTTTAAAGTCTGTAACTCTGGGAGGATGTGTTTATGCACGCTAGATTATGTTTATGAAACGCTGCCATTTAAACTTGTAATTCCACAAAGTGAGTAAGAGGCAAATAAATGTTAAATACAGATGCCCAGCACCAGATGAGTCCCAGTTAAGTTGTGTGGTAAGCTTAACTGGCCACTCAAAAAGGATGTGAAAGAGGGAGCTGCATTTCTGTGGAGAACCCAAACCCACATGTTAGTTCAGCTCTGACACAGCCAGTCAAGCCTTACAGACAGTACACAGGGCAGGAAGCCAGGGCATCACTAGGCAGAGAGCAGCTTATGGTGTGGTTAGGTACTGGCTATTTAAACAATGTATCAGAGCCACGGTTCAAACGATGTGTTTCGTCTCACCGCTGTCACGCACAAAATGATGTCATGCATCCAGTCTGGGTCACATTCTGCAGCCTGGCCTGTGCATGTGTGTGTCTGTGTGTTTTAGATATTAGGCATTTTCTAGCTTGTTTCTAAGAACAGAATGTCTAATATTTTCAGTGTCCCGAGTCAGTTTCAGAATGATTTTCTGAGTCAATATCATCGCCTTTGGATGCATTCAGCCTTCAGCAAGACTGATCAAGAGATTGGAGGTATTTGTTAGCAAGACAAAGGAAAAGGAGCATTTTTTAACATACTAATTCTCAACTGAACTAATAAACCTGAGCTGGAACACAGAAATTTTACAATATGTTTTGGGTCACTTAATTTATATCCCAGCAATTTATCGAAACTAACCAAAAACAATAATGAAACAGTTTTTGTAAATGTTTAAAGCATTATTTTATTTAAAGCAGTATAAGGGGAAATCATTAACACTGGTGATTAACATTCTTGAATAGGGAACTGGATTTTTACTTCAGGACTACATCATATTAAAGTACATGTGCTGTATTTGCAAAAGAAAAAAAACTTTTACCACAGGGGTGGGCCATCACAATCCCAGAGGACACTGTAGGTGCAGGTTTTGCATCAGACAGTTTCTGCTTTTAATTGAATCTTAATGTCAATTAAACCATTATTGACTTTTTTGTATAATTACTTATAATTAAGTCAGTCCAGAAATTCTCAACAATCTATTCATTTTTAATTTGAATTTTAAAAGCACAAGACTTACTGTTGTTGCTTCTTATCATTTTAACAGGTATATCATATATTAATCCATTTCTTGTCAGTAATCCCATAAATCACTGCTCCTGATTAAGTACTCTTTTTTCTCTTTTGCACCTGTTTTTGCTGTTCATAAATTATTAAAATGTGAATACAGCCAATTTAAACACCATGCTGAATTATCCAGACATGTTCTGCTCTGATTCTGCAGTTAGACTGATTTGGTAGTGTGCTCTTCATATTTGTGTTACAGCACAACAGTGTCGCTTTTACCTTTGTTCTTTGTGACTTTTATTTTCTCTCAATAAATTAGGAGAACTAAGAAAAGACGTGCAAGTGATCAGGGAGAATGAAGAGACAACAAGGAAGTGATATTTAATTAAATTAAACTGAAAGGATTGGCTGAAACAAAAACCTGAACACACTGTGGCCCCCTAGGACAGTGACTGCCTATCCCTGATTTAACAAGCAGTTGAGCTTTTTTTGCTTTTTAAATTAAATTAATGATTATCTGTTTCTGTACTTAGTAAAAGGTTATTAATGCTCTGGATTGCAGGCATATGAGTAATGATAAGATGTGGGCTGTGTTAAAGTGCACTGCTGACACAAGGTGATGAAATCTGGCGTGGAATGTAGGTGTGCCGCACTGTGACAGAAACCAAGGTCAACCTGTCAAACTCTGTCACACTTCCATCTAGAGACGCAAGTAAAATGGAATTTAAGGTCTCCTTCTAGAAACCTAAGAGAGACAATATCTACGTTAAGCTTTCCCCAGGGTGTAAACACTGGGTCTGCCTCTTTCACATTTTCAAACAAGGTGGAAGACAGCATAGATATGCTCCGTATTTACATAACAGATGACTACAGTCTGTTTACACAGGCCCCATTGGCTTTGCCATTTTACATGTAGCTATCACTCCACATTTAATGTTTTTCTATTTAGTGCTGCCATTAATTTCTGACAATGTACTAGATGTGCAAACTATTAAAGGTGATTTATAACTGTTGGGAAAGCTGTTGTGTACTCGGTCTTGTAGGCAAGAACAGCCACAGAAAGGTAATGCACTCCACGTACATTAAGACAAAACCTATTTCATCACATAAGCAACCCCAGCATTAGCACTGGCCAAGAAGAGCCATAATGAGTGACCGTATTCCTTACGAGTAATTTTAATCAACCGTTAAGTGTTATGCCTCAATGTGTTTGCTGTCCTGTTCTTTTTTTTCTGGAAAGTTCCACACTCTGGCAGATCCTTGGCATGTGCTGAGGGTTTGAGATCTCTTTATGAACTGCCCCTCCTGTGCTACTGATGTTTTCATTTGGCCACCGAGTACATCATGGAACAAGCTGTGTTATTGGTGTAAGTTGCATGTGGTTATTTTAAAGGGCAGGACTTCCAAACCCCCTACACATCCATTTAACAGTCTTGGAGCTTTAGGGAAGGGATTTTTCTTTATGACCCCATCCCCCATGTTTGTATGCTTTTGTGAATAAAATTGCCTCTGTCATTAATCCATTTCTGTTGTCAAGCCTACAGGCTTGAAAAAACAACAGGTACCGTCTTTAATCTTTTAAATTAATAGGGGCTTTGCCCACAACCTTGTTAACTCTCCAAACTAAAATATTTACTGTAGTGCCCAAATGTTTCTTTTATGGTTAAACAGCTGATGAATAAATTAAGGTTAAAAATCAATATGTGGGGGACAAAACCAAGACCTCAAGGACTATCCCCTATCCCCACACACACACACTTCAAATTAAATGTGAATTCAAATATCCACTTTACTTCTCTCCCTCCCACACAGATTTGAGCACCATAGTCTATAAAGATGTGAGATGTGTAAAAACAATAAAACAAACCTACATTTGAGAAGCTTTATGTAGATCACAATGCTTCACGGTTCCATATTACACTCCTGCAGCAAAAGATGCGCCACGCATTGAATACAGGCACGTGCACAGCAAGACACGCAGCTCTCAGCTTGGAGGGCAGAGTTGCGTCACTGCTTCTGACACAGTTTAACACTCATTACTAGCAATCACAAATAACACTGTGTAATGGTTGCAGATGTTTATCTAGGAAACTTTTTTTTTTCTCCCCCCCCGGAGTCATCTGTTATCCTGAATGCACAAAGCAACTGCACACCACAATATTTCACATTTTAATGAATCTTCTGAATCTGTTATAGCAGTAGCATTTAATATTCAGTGTAACCCAAGTATCTTTCAGTAACACATTTTATCCCATTGGAAAAGGCAAAAATTATTTTAATTAAAACCACACTGTTTATAATGAATTAGTGATGTTCACCAAGTAAAAGACAAATCGTGAAATATCGGGGACAAAAGTTTTTAATCAGAAAAAAATTAAATGGTCAATATATAATTTGAAAAGCAGTAAAACCCATTTGAAAACTCAAAAGTACAAGACTAGATAAAAAGCATCTAACAGTCAAATCTGCCATGTTTCATAGGTCAGTACAGGTTATAACCACATTTTAGTATTATTTATTGGTATATTTATCCAGCGGTGGTTGGTCTACACAGTACATTATAATCAAGCTGGTAACTTTAAACGGAGCAGTGTTTACATTTTGGAAAGACAAAACCGTGTGTGAGGCCAGACCACCATGCCTGCTAATTAAACTATATACAACTGCCAGTGAATGGAGCTCATTTACACTGATGTGCCCTGCTTAAAAATTCACTAACCCTAATATTTGGAGGGAAGAATCCAAAATTGACAGGACCATTAGCCTTAGTTTTTGCTGGTGGTCTGTTCTCACAGCACTGGATATGATGACGGTTAGGGGAATCGCGTCAGACACCGTGATGAATTAAAGAGCAAACGTCTGGAAATGCTGACTCCAGCAGAGTTATTTTCTGGTGTGCTACAACATCCAGCGTGGACTTCACCTGCACATACTCTTTTGTTAAAGAGACAAATGTTTACTGTACTTTTCAAACAACTTTTCCTGTAGCGAGAGCTGGAATGCTTTAAGCATACAGCAGCAAAGAATGTTATCAGAAACATGCAATAAAAATCTCTGACCATTTCAGCTTAGTTTGTTTTCCGCAGTTGAACCAGCCAAAAGCAGCCAAACAAAGCATAAATTTTACCAGCCAGAACTGCACGTTCAACGGCAGTAAGAAGCCTGAAAAGGTGTGACCAAACTAAAGACGTACAGTACAGTACATTTCCCAGGTCATACTGTCAGCTGAACGTCCTTCCCATCAGTCTTCCAGATCCTGGAACAACATCCAGCACCTTTTCCCTGCAAACAACAAACTACCAACGAGAGGCAACTTGCACAAATGCCAAGTGCGCAATGCTGGACAGCATGTGAAAACGTCAGCTAGCTCCTCCGGTGGACACTGCAGTTCACATTTTGTGGGCAAACATAATTAAACAAAAGCACACTCCTCTTTTCAATCACGCTATATTCAATGTACACATTTACAGGACTCTCTTCCTATTTAAAATGTTTCCAGCAGCTGCTTACCATTGTAAATCTAATGTTCGATTTATAAGTATAATGCAAATGACCCCAAAGAGAAAAAAGGAATTTCAGTAACTAAGCCTGTGTTCTTCTCTGCCATTAAAATCATTAGACCACTCTCATTCCTCTACTACAACAACAAATAAAAAACAGTCGTGTACAGGCTATAATCCATTCATCCATCCATACATCATTTCAACCTGTCACTCCCTCTCATATTAATCTCTACAGTGGTTTAGATCATAGGCCTACATGAAAATGAAGGAGAAAACCAAACATCACAACAAAACAAATAGAAACAACCACATCCTTAGACACTGAACGATACCAATCCTACACCAATAGTCAAAATACACTGCGTTTTTATTTAATCCTTTAACTTTGATAAAAGACTGCACCGTGATCCTTTTTGGACTATGGGTGATGGTATTAAATGTTATTCTCCATTTGTCAAAACACAAAAGAATTAAACTGTTCCTTACACAGACTGTGTTAAACAAGGGCTCATAAGGGCAGTGACACCATGCAGTGGGTGGGCTTCAAGACACACTAATGGGTGGGGGGGACTGATGTCATGTTTGAATAATGCCTTTACAGAGCTCAACTAATCCACTGGTTAAAGTCCCCAGTTAAAGGAAAAGCAGTGGAGAGCCCCCCACTCTTAAAGACAAAACTGAAATGGACAATGAGCATGCTGATCCATTCCATAAAAGCAATTTCTAGGACAACTGCATTTCTAGGACAACAACGCAAGCATATATTAAAGTATATTTTGAATAATCATGGGAGCACACACTTTTTGTTTCAGGTAAACTACTGTGACACTATGACAGAATTCTATACGTTATGTATTTCCCACTTCCCAAAACTATAATAATTCTAAACAATTGCATTTCCTTTCATTCTCGTTAGATACGGGACTCTGGAAATTGGTTACTCTTTGTGTAATTTCATAACACTTCAATTCATAAGCCCTACATTTCAAAAAACTTGATTTGGTAGGAACTGTCAAAGTTTTCCCAATTTCTATAATTTTTCCCAACACAAAAAAGTAATGGTTTTCAATAACTGCCATTGCTTTGTCTGCTTGTGAACCATCAGCACCAAACACCCAATGATGACATCAGCAGATATACCTAAAGGCCACCACCTAGGTTACCTGAGGACAGGATGCTACTTATGGTCCACTAAAAAGAAGGCCTGCAGTTTCGGCTGACATGCAGGTCTCAGATATGTGTGCAGCATCAGTAATGACAGCACCGCCCTGTTCAGCGCATGCCAACAACTCTTTGTCTGACATATCAGACAGAAAAAAGAAAAAAAAAAAAAATCACCCATTCATACCACAGACTGCTCTTCTACCTGGTTTTCATTCAAGAAGCGGCTGCTATTCAAGAGCTTTTAGTGGACTTCCTCAGTGCAGATTCCGGAAATCTGATTTAAAAAGTGACCACAGGCCAGGCCTTTGATCATCCTTCTTCACAGGACACGAATGATTCCCATCATGATATTATCTCACAGGGTTCAGTAACAATGTCCCTTTCAATGCCATCGCAAAGGTATCACCTTAAATAAAGATTTCAGTTTGGAGGGAGGCATTTTTTTTTTATGAAGTTGATTAAGACTGCACAGGGTTGCATCAAAAGTAAAAAGAGCACCATGACATTGTGAAATTAAGGTGAAAGGTTAGAAGTTAACAGAATGACAGCCTGTATTAAAATATTAAGCTTTGTGCGAATCTGGGAGTCGGCAAAAGTACAATAAAATGAGGGAGAGACTATTGTCAAAGCAACTGCTTCAAGACAAAAATTATAAACATAAATGACTATGATGAATTATGACCATAATTAAAAGAGCATACAAATATCAGTTCAATTATAAATAATTCACTATGCTGAGTTACGTTGAACTCCATATTATAATAAATCATTCCAGCGTTGTTTTTAACTTGCAGTGCAGAAGTTACAGAGCAGTTGTGCACTTCAAAGAAAATTTAAGCCTAACGGCCACGCACGCGCGTGCGGGCTCGCTCGTGCAGGCAGCTACTAATTACAGCCTAAAACGAAAATGGATGAACTATTTAACAATACATAAATACAACATACTCAGTTTTAAAATTGTAAATTTATTTGAAATTCATAAACACAGTAACGCAGGAATTCCAGAAATTGTAAAAATACAGTCGTGTACATTTCGGAAGGTATGCTAATTATTCATTTGGCGGCGGTTTTCTCAACATAAAGAATGCTTTAGTAACTATACAGAAACATACTACCATGAATTGGGTTTTTTTCCCTCCATACCGCACTTTGGGGCACAGTAACCGCATTCAGTCTCCTGTGCAAGTTTACCCAGTGCGTACCGAACAAAAGGTGTTCATTCATTTCTACCGACCACAAAAGGGAAATGTCTGTCAGAAAGAAAGCGTGTCGCTTTAAAAGTAAACGAACTGCCAAAGAAAAACTGCGTTTCAGCTACACAGGTACCGCGGGCTTGTATAACTTCATGTCTATACACCACTTACCTCTCACGTCTTTCATACTAGGATGCTGAAAGGAATCGCTGGCACTCGGTTCAGCTCCTGATCCATGATAACGGGCAGACGAAACAAGAATGAGAAGTAATAGCAGGATCATTTGGATTACAATACACGGTAAGAGTTATCTAATTCAAAGCGGCTGTCGCAGGAGCTTATTTCACCACACACAAGCTGTGCTGGGGCCAAAGCAGTTCTCCCGATTCGGAAAAATAAGCAGGGAGCACCGAAAAAGTGGTATCCGCATAATCGTATCCAACACTTCTTTTTCTTCGCAACGGGGTAAAAAAAAATGCCACGCTAGGTGATATTGTACCCAGAGACCAAAAACCTGAAATGCTGCACGCCGACGCAACTGTGCTCCGATGAAGCAGTGCAATATAAAGGAAGCACCTGCTAACTTTGTAATAACTTCACAGGGGAAGTTTTCAAGTCCCGCGAAACAGTAACAAGCGACCGATGACTAGTTACCCGTACGCTTAGTGTGCAAAGCATCCAATGGACCTCTGATTAAAAGAAAACTATTTATTAACAGAATGCGTTTAGATTTCAGTTTATGCTGCCTACCCCCTTCAGGAGTAAAGTAAAAAAAACTTCTACGTTTTTCGTTATTCTTGAACTCCACGTCCCGTTTATAAGATAACTGTCCTAACGTTTTTTTGGCGATCCCGTTAAGACGGCTCCCACTATTGTAAGAAGTCTGATCCAGCGTATTCTGCGCCACCACGGAGGCAGCAGCGCCTGAATCTTGAGCGGACTCAGACTGCCAACTGGCGACACAACAGGTGCTGTACATAAAGTTAAACTTCCCAGCGGCGAGGTCCTCCCCCGCCCCCTTCGCCAGATCACGAAGGGAACAGTTGCTCTTCTCTCCGCGGTGAAACTATAGACACATTCTTTCTGTTACGAACGGTAAATATATACGTGAAGTTCACACAGATGCTTCACGCACGTTAAATCAGATATTCTAGTTACAGTCCCCCCCCGGTATAGTAATATAGCTCACATCTACACGCTTCACGAAGTAATTTGACTCGAAAACAAATATTAATGCAGCAAAGTAAAACACACGTTAATGGCACAGGATGTACATTTATAAGTAAGAGAGAGGGTCTGTACCGTTTGCACCTACACTGACTGCTATGGTGGGAAACTCTGATGTGAAAGTACACGTTTAAGAGGTGACATACGTGTGACTACTGGACTAGTAATGACAATTGTAGTGACCTGGTGGCTCAATAGGAAGAACATCAGACTGGGATGTGAAAGTTTCCAGGTTCAAATGCCAGCAAGACGCTCAAAAACACTGGCTCCCTGGGCACAGTGTATGGCTGCCCACTGCTCCCCCCAGGGGGATGGGTTAAATGCACAGAACAAATTTGTTGTATATGAGGAAACATACTTGGCTATAAACCTGATTCCCTTGTAAGTGACACATTTCATGAATGTATTGCTTATAAATCTACATTTGTGTCAGTCAAGGTGTATGTGGACAATTAAATGTGTCTCTGGGTATTTCAAGGCTGTGTCTCAGACCAAACTTGTGTCTGTCTCACTATGGACATATTATAAACAGCCCTAGGAGCAATGTAGAGAGGGCAATTCATGGCATGTGTCAGGACTGTAGTAGAAACTTTCTACGTATAAACTATGTATGTTCAAATGGGGAATATACATGTTCTACATAGACATTGCTGAGGCCTTATTCAAATCTACAATGTGAGGGAGCAGCCACCCCAAATCCCTCTTTGTGCCCAAAGGTAGGGAACATATGGCAAGAAATAGGTAATAAGCTACTCTCTTTTTGGTGATCATGGCATTAACATGAGATGTTCTGTAAGCTTATTACATTTGGCAGACGCTTTTATCCAAAGTGACTTACGTTTCACATGGGTTACAGCAGTGGGTGTCTTGCTCAAGGACATATCTGGTGGCTGGTTTTGGATTCGAACCGGGAAACTTCTGCATCCTAGCCACATGTTTTACCTATTGAGTCATCAGGCCGCTTTGTAGCTTGTAAGAAGGTCCTGTGATGCTGTATGACATTTACAGTCTATGCTTGCATACTCCAATGCCCACCCCTTCAGAAAAAACATTGATCTTCTCTCCTTTCCATTGTTCAGCTACAGTCAGGGCGTGGCTGTTGTTCTCTGTTACCTTGAGCTCCTAACTGGCATGAGTATAAATAGAGACAACTTCTTAGTACATAATTACTTCAGAAAGTGTCCTCTGATTGTGTTCACACAGGCTGTTCATATGTATGCTCTGCACTTCAAATCAGGTTATTTTTTTAACAATACAGTAGAACGTGTAAGAGCATATTTCAATATTCATTTAAATAATTGGTTAGATTCCATCAATTGGAAATAAGTATTGAAAGTAGTATAAAAATAGTGGAAAAAAGCATTATAGGGAGAACTGCAGCAGTTGGATGTAATGGTGGACTGTTGTTAAATGTAAAATAAATTGAAAATTTGTTTTCAAGAAAACAGACAGCTATTACTTAGGGTCTACCATGGTTTCCCACCAGAGAGAGGATTCAACAAACGATACTGACAGCAGAAGTGGTCTGTATTTGTTCACCATCTGTGGGGTGGGGGGAGTGGGGCAGGCATCATACACCGGGTCTCACTGTAGGCTGATGGGCGCCGTGACAATGACATTTACTCAGAAACTGATCTGCAGTGTGAGAACCATCTGTCACTGCATCTCAGAGGGAGTATGTGCATGCACAACCAATCAAAGACATGTTTACTTGTTTTTTCAGTGATACCACATGTAATATTACACAGTGTATGGGCAGTAAGAGACCCCTTTAACTGAAGATAAATGAAAACTCAACACATAGTGTTTCAGTCTTTTAAATTAGAAATGGGAAGATAAGGGCAATATTTGCTTTGCTGAAAGAATGAAGTCGGCAATATTATAGGGAAGCTGTGGACAGTGGTTTAATCCTTTTCTTGTGTTTCTAATTTGTGTCACAGTGCAGGACTCCATGAAATTCTTTTCATGTGGTTGCTGTCATTTCTTCCCAATGAGTTGAATCCTCCAAGAGCTTGTATTTGCTTTAAACTACCTTCATGATAAAAACAGGGGTTTGCTCACTAAACTTGATTACAATTCTTGAGGCATGATGCAATAGCTGGCGAACTTATCTCAGCGAGGGGGAAAAGTATGCCTTCACACTCACACGTATGAAGGAATGTCGACAGTGAGAAAGAAAGGAGCATTTTAATGTCACGAGTTGTGCAAATGCATATGATCCATGCAACTTATCAGTCGATTGTTAAGTCAGTGTCTGGTACAAGGTCCTGTTCTTTTGTTTGGCTGGAGGTGTCATATTGCACTCTGGGGCCGAAGGCAGCAGATGTCTGCTCCTCTGCTGCAGAAATGCTGTACCTCCTCTCTCCCTCCCCCCTCTGAAGGTTTTGTCTGAGCAGCTCAGTGTTTTGTCTCTGTGGCCTCCTCTGACCGCCTCTTCCCTGGTGGCACTGTGTGCTTCTGATTTATATTCTAACGAATCAGTCGATATGTCGGGAAAGCAAGGCACCGCAGTAGCCCTTAGAAGCGCCATGGGCAGTCGGAATAACGATGACTCAGGGAGATGCATGGTTATGATCCATGGAAACGTGCCAGTCTAGATGATGAGCTTCCAAAAATGCGTGGTTCTGCTTACAAGCTGGACACTGCTGGTGGTCTTTTGAACCACTTCTCTCTCTAAGCACAGAAGGTGGCTTACAGACACAGTAATAGTATACATCTAAAATGTAATATGCAGGGTCTATAACTAACACTATTCAGATGAATTCTTCTTGTTGCAGTTTGTTTGTCTCCATTCCAAGAGAGGTCACATTATGTTACTGTTTTCACAGGATCTGTGCGATGTTTTTGACCTGAAAAGCATTCATCAGCTGTGCAGAACTGGGATGTTTACAGACATGCAAACTGCTCTAAGTGACAGTTTGCTAATGAAATGACATATCAACATTTACTGTCTGAGGCCTAAAACCATTTCACCTTCATGAATACCTGCATGCAGCTGTTTCAGAATGAACATTTTGGTAGGCAAACACTTTGGCAGACACAAATGTTCAAATTTCACAGGCTACTAGAAGAGCTTCTCTTCCTCCTCTAATGACCTTGCCACGTTGTCCTTTTGGGATTTATACAAGTAGCTTGTATGTTGTTAGTTTAGAGTTTTATGCAACTGGAGCCTCAATAACTATCTCACATGTCTCACATTATAGCCTTTTAGTAATGCACCACACTTGTTTTGTACTTTGTTTTGAGCATTTTCACTCTCATTCATTGAGGTAAATTAAAGGTATCGTATCTTTAGTAGCAACTGCTGATGAACTGTCAGCAACCTGTATTTCAATGAAGACCCCTTTCCATTGAAGAAGTGTCTGTTTTTATTACTTATTTGATGTTTTGTTAATTTGTCTATATACTACCATCATTATGGTTTGTATGCATGGATAAATCAAGAGAAGAAGTTAGGTGGTTGTAGAGTTTTTTTTGTTTGTTTTTTTTTTTGGGGGGGGGGATTTTTAAATGTCCAAATGGGAATATGGGAAATATATATGTATTTATTCCATGCTGATAGATATTCCAGTTATTCATTAAGTTGCTGTAATAAACTGCAAAGAACTGGTTGATTCAAAGAATTTTTTTTTTTCAAACAATCCAGGAAATCACGTCCAATAATCACCATCACAAAATTGTCATCATTAATGCAGGCAAGGATTTCAAAGGTCTTTAAAGGAAATCCATGACAAAGACAGCAATAACTAATAACAATGTATAACTGTGCAAATTTGGGCACAGGAATAAAACAGCAGAACTGAACACAGACTACAGCTGAAATAAAGTCTCATCTTCATTAGCAGGGAACTGAAACAAAGGAGCAGATATATAACAAGGTGAGGAGAACAGTTATTAATTGGTGTCAGGTGAATTAAATCTGGCGGTACGGTGGCGTGGTGGTTGGCACTGTCGCCGCGCACCTCCAGGCCTGAGGTTCAATTCCCGCTTTGGGTCTGTGTGCGTGGAGTTTGCATGTTCTC
>JABJVR010047944.1:1529-14493 GCA_025773905.1 Chitala chitala
CAGGGGTTAGAGCGCTGCTTTGTTTATCCAGGTCTTCCCAAACTCAGGGGTTAGAGCGCTGCTTTGTTTATCCAGGTCTTCCCAAACTCAGGGGTTAGAGCGCTGCTTTGTTTATCCAGGTGTACTCCGCTACAGAAGAGCTGTTTAACATATCATTACATAGCAGTAATAACCATACACATTAACAAGTAACCCATGTTTTAAACTGCATTGCTCCTGCTTTAGGCCTTAAATGCAGAACGGTGCTATTGATTCTTCAAGACTCTGAAAAGAGCACTTCTGAAAAAGGAGTTGCTAAGGCCAAGGTTCTGGCTCAGTCTATGGCTCAGTTTATGGCTGGATGGCATTGATCCACAACCAGGATTGGGTGGCCACCAGCACCAAAACAAACTTGGTTAGAGTGCCATCTGTTCCAGGTCACGCTAAGCTAGCTCCTTGTGCCTGTAGGAACAGCCTGCAATTTCCTCCCATGGCTTAGAGGCTGAGGAGGGACAGACAAGCCAGGCGGTTCTGTTCCCAGTGTCTGCTAGCTGCCAGCTGCTGCCTTTTCACAGGACCCGAGCAGCCGCACGCCTCTAGCACACGGTCGCCCCTGAGGATTTGACTTCTCGTTTGGGGCGATTTGCCACTGCATGACGCTAACATCCCCCCAGCTCTCGTTGTGGCAGATGCCCGTGTGCATGCTCTGTGATTGATTAGCACGATGACTTTGCCACAGTAGTGCCGAGGGTGAGAGATCCCTAAATAGAACATGTCCCGTGTTGGAGAGCGAAGCTGAGCTGTGGATCCTGACAAAGCACGTCGCCTGGGGGGCTGCCTTTGGGGGGAGGGAGCTTTAAACCACAGCACCTCCCTGAGAAGCCAAGTGCGCAACTTTCACAGCTGGAAGATGCACGTCGGCATGGGCTCACTAACCGACCCCAGTGGGAGTTGGGTTCAGGAATTCCACAGTCATTTTAAGAACGTAATGAAAAGCGTTTAAGCGAATATATTAAAGCCGTAAGACAGTTTAAACTTGAGTAAGTTTTGTGTCCAAAAAAAAGAGCACCTAGGCTTAGTAAATCAGTATTACGTCATCAAGGAGAGAGAACATGGATGTTCACAGCAGAGTGGAGCATTAGCGAAGAGTTCTCTTTTTAATCTTAGTGTTTGGCATCCACAGCTCCAGAAATTAGGGATAGCTGCCAGTGTTTCCCTGCATTGGGCTGTTTGCCAAATTTTTGCTCAAATACAATGTGTGGTGTTGGGGACAAAGAGCAATGGTTGAAGGTATCTGTGAAAGATATGCGTTTGTTTCATTAAGGAAAGGTGTGGAGCCTGCATGACCTGAAGACAAAGGTGTATCCATGCGCATAGCCAGCACGAAGGACTGAACAGTGGTGCGTGTTAGAGCGCGTTTGGAAATGGGGCAGGCTGGCTCGGGCACTTGATTAGTGGTACAGAACTACCAAACTGTTTTTTTAGTGCTAATCAGGATCAGTAAGGTATTTCTACAACCACTTAAGAATTCCCTGCAGTGTTGGATAAGCCCACAGCGTTTAAAGCTAATGGGTAAAACATCTCTGCTTCAGTTCTACACTAGTCAAGTGCCATCCAAATAATTTAAGGCATTCTGTCAATGAATGCTATGGCCACTGTTTCTGAGTTTGTCCCTTTTACTATAAATGGAGTCATTAGGAAAACACTTGTACTCTTTTTAAGCACAAAACCAATAATGTGAAAACTTACTGTATGCACAGATTAAGCATTTCTCGTGGAAAAAGAAGCGTCTGTTTTATAATTAAAGTGCATATAAATTTGGGAGTATTTCACATTTGCCTAAAAAATGACTCTATGAAAGATAGCTCCACGTTGGAGGTCATGGCGATTGTAAAGTCTAGCCTGATATGAGCCTCAAGCAGAATGTGAAGTTTGGTGTTTGTCTCTCACAAGTTGCTCTGATGTCTCATTGCTTCTCATGACGTGTTCTCAGAGGACACCAAAAACTACAGCATGAACCGATTCCTTTAACGGGCCATACTGCCAGAGTTGCTTGCTCGTGTTAATTTGCGTTTCACCCATTGACTGCTGTTTTGACAAAAAAAAAAAAAAAAAAAAATTCCAAGCAGTGATGCAACACCGGCAGCACGCAGAGGCGGACGTCTCCTCCGCCGCAGCTGGTGTGGCGCAACTTTCAGCAACATCACGGCAAATTAAAACCGGGAATGGAAAAGCTTTAAACCGTTGCATCACACCATTCATATTAGGAAATTAACTTCCCCTCTCTTAATTCTTTTAATTTATCTTTTATTTTTTTTTTTAGGTGTGGGTGTGTGGGGGGGTGAGAGTCTTCTCACAGGACCCCCCCGTTCAGCGAGATACGCAGAGTTACCACAGTATGAGCAAGGGTTGTGAATGCATACTGGAGATGAAGCTGTTCTTTCACTGATCAGACTGGACTAGCGTTAATACACTCCTTAAACGAGTGCTGTTTTAATGAGCTTAGTGCAACGATTTCAATTCTGTGACTCGCTTTGCCTTTATATCCACTGATAAACATTTTCTTATATACCTACATGGCAGAGATGATGAAAACTGAGTTTAATCTGTAAAGAAGCCTGAGGAAGCTGTGGTCTAATACATCTGTTATAATCCCCGACAGAAGCCAGGGGGAGGAGACTGGGACCTAAATGAGCTGGGGTTTCCACAACAGCACTTTGTTCTCACTTTTAGAGGCGTGAGACATTTATCACAGTTTCATGCTTTGTTTATTGAACATGGAGATTTAATGGAGCCTGAAATGTCAGAGGACACCAGTGTAAAAACAATGAGAGATGCCCATCTTCTTCATTGGAGTCTTTTCATTTCTTAAGTTTGAAAGCCAGAAAAACAGACTGCCATGTCTTTCTTGTATGAAGAAGCTGTAATATAGACAGGAATCCTGGGAAATATGCATGCTGGGTTATATCTGCATCAATACGGATTTGGAGGTCCATTCAATAAAATACATCATTTCATTTCCCAAACAAAAGACACAAAAGCCTCATCTTTGCATTTGAAGATCCTAACAGCCCATGAGTTTCCAGCAGAATGATCTTCAGTAGGACATTATCCAGCTGGGCCGTGTGCGTGACATCATCGAGCCCAGCGTTCTGCAAGACGTTATTCCGTTCATCAACGTGCACAATAACACCGAGTCCAGTGGGCTGAAAGCAGTCCAGCTCAGAGGTCTATACAACATTTAGCTGCAATGGCTGAAGGACATTGATAAGTCCAGTTTTCTGCAAGATATCATATAGCTCAGCATTGTTCATTACATCATTGAAGCCAGCATTCTGCTGAACATCATACAATCCAGCATTCTGCAGGACATCAACCAGGCCAGCTTTCTGCAGGACATCAACCAGGGCAGTGCTTTGTGGAACGTCCTTCGGGTTAGGGTTATGACATGTACACTTTATTCAGCTGAGTACTCTGAACAGCACACAAAGGTACGATTAATCAGCTTTGACTTTATCAGAATGTCATTTCTTTTCTGTGAGGAGCACACTCGTCCGCTGTCTGGGAGCATTTTGAGAACTGGGCAGAAGACACCTTGGTTTTATACCTCTCCCTGCAGACCTTTGGGATGCCGTTTATCTCCTCCCAATCCCGATTATCACCATGCAACATTACGCTCTGAAGGTGAGCCTCACACTTGCCCGGGACACATCCTCTTTTTTCCCTGGGTCCTTCATGTGCTTCTGCTGCCAGCCTCCAGCAGAGCTGTGACTCTCCACTGAGCCCTGTCTACCACACACAGAGAAACAGTGTCTGGAACAGAGTGAAGGTCAAACGCTGTTCTGCCTCGTTGTCATTAATGAAACCAATAATGTGGCCCCAGACAGACGTGGATGCATTATGTGTCTGTGTGTGTCATTATGTCTCTCCATCTGACTGTGACAGCATCTGTGCTTGGTCATGAAGATGTTCGTTGTCCCAGTCTCAGCTGACTCACTACTTCTGATCTCTCACTAAGCAAAGCTACTAATTTCACCCTGGTTTACTGTGAACTCTCAGGAATTCATCTTACAGGTCTTTAGGACATGCCCACAGCACTGGAGATGAACACCAGGAGGACGAGCTATGAACTGTCATGGCAATTCATCATCTTCCTCTGACATCTGTCATATTCCCATGTCAGTCATATACATGTACACATACACACACTTTTTAAAATAAAAATGATTCTTACAAAACACATTTACTATTTTTCCAAGCAGCCCTGCGTCTCCTACATCAGAGTAATAGTAGAACTTTAGTAAATGCATCAACTCACCTCCTGTACCAGCGTGTTCACATTAACAGTGTGATGATACACACTGTTCATAACATCAAGTCAAACCTGACTTTAATGTTTTAGTCTGTCAGCTGACAGTTCACATGTTTTGTGTCACATTAAACAATGATTTCCAATTTACGTTTTAGATCTTCTGACATAGCTGTTTTTTTTTTTTTTTTTTACTCTAAACACTTCTGTAAATGAGGCATCAGCTGTCACAACAAGGATTTTCTTTTAATATCCAGATGAACTTTTCAAATATGTACAGGGTTTGTGTGTGGTGTTCAGTGTTATTGTGATAACAAAGAAGACAGTAGAGAAACTGTGTTCAACACACTCAAACACTGGTCATGTTTACTGTGACAAGTGCTGCTGGTTCCGTTTATTTCAGCATTATAACTGTTATCTATGCAAATAAATGGACCTGTATATACATTAACATAAGGAGACATTCTGTTTAAAGATACCCATCGCTTACGGTCCCTACATATGATAAAAAATGGACTATTAAATGCTTCTTTTTGATCTTTAAATGTCATAAATGAGAGGGTTTTTTTTTTTATAAAACATGACAAAAAGCCATCTGTGAACAGCTGTTCTGTTTAATGTTTTAAATGTAAAAGTTGAATTTTGTCAGAAACACTTTTGATGATTTTTTTTTCCCTTCTGGTTTTTCCTTTCAGATTGTAGAAAGGTTTGATTGTGTTAGAAACTGCACATTTCCATAGCAACAGGATGTACTGTAAGACCTTTGCCAGTTTGGCAGACCATGCCTGTTTGCCCAGATTTATTTTACCAGCACAGCCTTGAAAAGTGAGATGCCAGCGTTCCCAGTTACACACCCATGAACCACCTTCATTCTTCCAGTCTGAGGCCAGTTATCCCTGACTGTGAAACTGTGAAGAAAGTTGTACTATTTTCATCATAATTCTGCACTCGCTATTTTGTCATTTGCATCTGATTCAGCTCGTTTATCAGTATAACATAGTTTTGCTTCCTAGTGTCTCAGTGAAGTGGATTGATTTTTGAACGTAGCTTTGGGTTCTTCTCCAAGGAAATGTGAACACATACGGTATTGTCCGCAGCCATGAGGGCTATGGAGCGGTCCATAAATACGAAGGCCTGAGAAGTTAAACTGCTGTTTTGTCACAGAGCGACCTTGGCCCCCAGGCCAGGACGCAGCTCTGTCCCACATTAATACATGAATATGAATGCGTAAGGTAGCCATAAAACACAACATTAACCTCACGGCACTGCCTTCTCACGCTCTGCTTCCTGTAATTACATTTTTATTGCACTCGAGGAGATATGAAATCATACAAATGTGTTTTAGCAGATTGTTGACCTTATCATGAGTGAAACTGTACGTTCTTCATTCGAGAACACAGTAGATTTAGCAGCGAGGCTAACAGGAAGTGAACTTTTTATTAGGAAATGCTGCCTTCCTCTCTGGCTGTTTATTAGGAAATGCTGCCTTCCTCTCTGGCTGTTTATTAGGAAACGCTGCCTTCCTCTCTGGCTGTTTCCCTGTTGCTGCTGGGCTATCATGCAGGACACAGACACAAACAATCAATGGAAGCAATAAAAAACAAAGAACAGTGAAGGCTCAGATCAATGTTTCATTTGTAGGTCTGGAGTGAGACTGCAGACGCCATTGGCACTGAAGCGCTGTTCATGTGCTCAGTTACAACTCCACCCGCTCTGTGTGAGGTCAGCGGACCAGCTGTTTGCACAGAATTTACTCCACCTGCTCTGCTTTTTTCCAGTTTCAGACCAGTTTCAGATCGTATTACTTACCTTGTGCAGCCTATTTCATACAAATGAAGGGCTGCTGCAATTCTACAGGTTAACAGTTTACCCTACCTAGGATAACTGTGTAGAGTCACATGTGTTACAGATATCGTACCATGGCACGAGAAGGGAAATACCTGGAACTGGAGAGCTAGAGGAGGAAGAAGATGGACACTGATAACTTCATGTTCATCATAGGTAAGTCATGACCCTACAGAATGATGTAATTCTTACCAGAGTTTGGACCCACCTTATACCTGGAGTTGGACACTTCCTGTAAAACTCCAGATGTGATAATTACAGGTTTATTGCTCATGTTCCATCATATATCTGTAGCGTGACAGAAGCTTGCCAAGTGTGTAGGGTCAAGGAAAAGCATGTGTCTTTGGAAATACAGAAATCACTGATAACCTTCATTTATAATTAAACAGGAATCACGTGTAAATTTCAGTTGTGATGCGGATCCACTGGGACGAGCTCTCGCACCAGCACGGCGTGCAGGACTTGATTGGCTCATCATGTGTGATCACGTAGCACTCACAGGTGACCTTTCTGTGTTGCTCATCCAGAAATCACAGATAATCTTCATGTGAAACTGATAGTTCCCATGAAGCATCAAAAATTTATAATAAACATTTAAAATGTAATATTAAACACATAAACACAACGAATCCTCTACAGGAACGAATATGAACAACTGGCAGAGATTACAAACGTAATATTTGCTCGTTGTCCTGGAGTGACACACTAAAGTTGAAGTTCTAACATCAAACACAGAGTTTCAATATAATATGTAACTCATCCCAAAAGAGTTAAGTCTCTAAGTTAGTGATATAAATAAAAAGTGCTTGCAGATGGCATGAAGATATGAATTTGATAATAGCAACCAAAGTAGGGAGAGACGGTGTGTGCCAAGTCAGTGTGTTGTTTAAATTCCACTGAGGTTGTATAAAAATCTCCCAATCATGCTAAGTCGTAAGGAGAGCCAAACTACAAACTTGAACATAACTTGTCTGACTTTGAAGCATGGCTGTAGATTGTGTAATTGAAATACTCTCTGAGTTTCATTTCTTTATCTAAGCTAAGGGCTTTTCTCATTTACTGACAAACTCAGATGTGCTTGGCTTTCATATTTGAAACATTTGTAAATTAGCAGTGCCGGTATTTCCTCCTGAGACGCCAGCAGCAGCCTGTGGTGGCGAGGCCATGGCAGCCTTTGACCCTGCACCTTGCTTCTCACATTTTATTACAAATGTTCAGCACTTTTATACTAAAAGTGATAAAGGAACACTGTATGGTTGTTCATTAAAGTTATGAACCCCCTTTATTCAGTTGATATCATCTGTCAGCCTTGGGGTCTAAGAGTGTCCCCCTGAGAATTTTTTAACAATTACTAACTTGTAAACAAAGTGCATAGAACAGGCTGTGAACACTGATGAACCATTAATTTTCTCTGCTTTAACTTTTTTAACAGCAGGGAAACTTGGCACCTGAGGAAACGGTTTTGTTACACTTTCTGATGGTGTTAGAATTGGTCAGAGAGGACATAGGGAAGACAGACAAAGGAGAAGAGACAGGGAAGATACTCAGGAAAGAGGAGAGGACAGGAGAGAACACAGTTTAATGCTACTTGGTGGTACACTAGTGTTTGGTGTTGTTTTGTGTGTTTAATATGTCAGCTATGTTTGGGGACTCAGTGATGATCAGTGATTGTTTTAATGTTTTATGATTCAGTGGTGTTTACAAGTTTTCTGTGAGACATTTGTTCACTGGAACAGGGGAATAGTGGTATTGGATTCTAACTGCAACACATACAAGCCCCAACATGAACAGAAACACACTGTAAAAAGAGAGGTGCCATACCTCTCGTTCTAAGTGGGCAGTAGAGCACACTCGTTAGGGGACACTGATGGCTCACCGAAGCCTCATTTTACTCTTTGGCTTTCTGACTTCTTCTAAAAGGAATAAAGTGTCTGCTTTTGTCATGGACACTAGGATGTAAAAACCTATATGAATCTGACTGTTTTTGTTTTTTTTTTATGGGTTTTTTATTGTGGCTGGAAGGAGCAGAGAGATTTCCCTGCAGTTTTACAAATAGACACACAAATATACACACAAACAGACACATACAAATAGAGTCAAAGTCAACAATGGCAGAGGGGTACGTGTTGACATGTGCACAGTGCACTGGGAACGTCATCACAGCATGGCAGCCACAGACAGCAGCCGTGACAGGCCTGTGTGACAGCCGGAAGGCGGGTGGAAGATCTGGGACAACAGCATTGCATCACTAAAATAAGGGACTGTTTTTAAACAGCTGGTGGGGTAATGAATGGGGGTGGGAGGTGGAGGAGTACAGCTAGCCTTCTTGTTGGCATGAATATCACAGATGCCTAATTAGCAGGGGACCCAGTGAGATGGGGGGTTGGAGGCTGGCCACTTTGTGAGTGATGGAGCGACTGAGATCTCTGAGCTGCTTGTGGCTCCATGTTGACCCACTTTCTACCTCCACATCCTCGTCAGCCCCTCTCCTGCCTGTTCCCCTCTCCTGCCTGTTCCCGTCTCCTGCCTGTTCCCCTCTCCTCTCATCCTTCATTTGCCTCCTTTATGCCATTTTGTGATGATTGCTTATAAATTCCTCATAATAAGTGATGGAAAAAAAAACCTCAGGCGAGGTGTCATCTACCGACACCCAGAATGTTTGTGCTGAGCCTGTGTGGGGTCCAGATAATTAAAATTTCCTCAGGAGTCTTTAGGAGGTGGGGGAAGAGTAATGTCCTCCACATGGGGTACGTTGGGGCGGGTCTGCGAGATTGTCCATTAGTGAGTTCAGCCCTCCACCTTCTGTCTCAGTTATGTTGCAACTAGAGCCTCACCTCATAAGAAGGGCAGACTGTATCGGCCTGAATGAGTCACATAATCATAATTACAGGGTGGATAACCTTTATATTTCATAAGGTGAGTGCTGGTGTCCACGTACTCCCACGCATGTGTGGATTTCTGGTGGCTAATTACCACTAATGAAAATGCTGGCAGACTTATGTGTCAAAGAAACGGAATGTTTTGTCCTCTGTTGCCCCCATCCCCCAGGCCTCCTCTGGCCCTTCTGTCTCTAGGCTCTCTGCTCGTCTTTGCAGTGAGTAAGGCTTCTGCTGGTTGTAAACAGCATAATGCTGCAGCCTTACATCTGACTGCAGTTAACAACACTTTTTCTCAAAGAAGGGTCTAAGAGTGTACCTGTCAATCAGTTTGTAACACTGTTAAACAAAAAGAATGGAATAGCAATGAATAAACCTCTAGTTCTGTCCAAGTAGGCCTTGCTCTGAGCAGCTGAAACAGTGTATGTGAGTCTGTAAGCATGCTCTGTGAGCCTGTGAACCAGTTCTGTGAGCCTGTGAGTCTGTGTGCCTGCTCTGTGCACCTGTGAACCAGCTCTGTGAGCCTGTGAGCCTGCTCTATGAGCCTGTGAGCCTTGTCTGTGAGTCTGTGAGCATGGTCTGTGAATTTGTGAACCAGCTCTCTGAGTCTGTGAACCAGCTCTATGAGCCTGTGAGCCTGCTCTGTGAGTCTGTGAACCAGCTCTATGAGCCTGTGAGCCTACTCTGTGAGTCTGTGAGCGAGCCTGCTCTATGAGCCTGCTCTGTGAGCCTGTGATCCTGTTCTGTGAGCCTGTGAGCCTACTCTGTGAGCCTGTGTGCCTGCTCTGTGAGCCTGAGCCTGCTCTTTGAGCCTGCTCTGTGAGCCTGTGTGCCTGCTCTGTGAGCCTGCTCTGTGAGCCTGAGCCTGCTCTTTGAGCCTACTCTGTGAGCCTGTGAGCCTGCTCATTGAGCCTGTGTGGCTGCTCTGTGAGCCTGTGAGCCTGCTCTGTGAGCCTGTGTGCCTGCTCTGTGAGCCTGTGAGCGAGCCTGCTCTGTGAGCCTGTGAACCATCTCTGTGAGCCTGTGAACCAGCTCTGTGAGCCTGTGTGCCTGCTCTGTGAGCCTGTGAGCCTGCTCTGTGAGCCTGCTCTGTGAGTCTGTGAGCCTGTGAGCCTGCTCTGTGAGCCTGTGTGCCTGCTCTTTGAGTCTGCTCTGTGAGTCAGTGAGCCTGCTCGTTGAGCCTGTTCGTCTGTGAGCTTGCTCTGAGCTGTTCTGCGCTGGAGGAATCCCCGCTTTAGCTTTATTACTCATTAGTATAAGCACCGTGTACAGCATTTAGCCTCTGGAACTCATTAGAAATGGGGCAAGAAGCAGATGAACAGCATTGCTGCTTCCCTCAGATCCTGTCCCCACACAAGCACAATCAACATTCTTTAACAGCAGCATCTCTGCTCTTGCATCCTGCATCTAATGTCCTCACAAAGACTGCTCATCATAAATATATACATAACTGTCAGCCTGGTGGAACCACCTTTCTTGGCATGCCAAAGTGCTAACTGTTGCACAGGTTTCATTAATGGACATTGAGTGTTTCTTTTCATCTGCTGCCTTAGGTGTGTCTCTGTTCTGACCACGTTCTGGAAAGGGTCACAATGAGAAGAGGATTGGTAAGCGCACTGTGCTCATCCTTACCAACACAGCCCACTGTGTGATATGTGTCAGTGCCTATGGTTCTGCAGTTTTGTGTCAGTGCTTATGGATTAGGCTGTTTGTATGTTACTGTGAATGCCTACAGCTTTGGATCTTTGTATTTTAGTGTCAGTGCCTACAGCTTTGGATCTTTGTATTTTAGTGTCAGTGCCTACAGCTTTGGATCTTTGTACCTTTGTGTCAGTGCCTATAGCTTTGAATCTTTGTACTTTAGTGTCAGTGCCTACAGCTTTGGATCTTTGTACTTTAGTGTCAGTGTCTACAGCTTTGGGTCTTTGTACTTTAGTGTCAGTACCTACAGCTTTGGATCTTTGCACTTTAGTGTCAGTACCTACAGCTTTGGATCTTTGTACTTTAGTGTCAGTGTCTACAGCTTTGGGTCTTTGTACTTTAGTTTCAGTGCCTACAGCTTTGGATCTTTGTATTTTAGTGTCAGTGCCTACAGCATTGGATCTTTGTACTTTAGTGTCAGTACCTACAGCTTTGGATCTTTGCACTTTAGTTTCAGTGCTTACAGCTTTGGATCTCCAAATCAATGAGTATGTATCTGAATCTTGAGTTAAATGACAGAATTTTCAGCTCCCAGAGCCCTTCATGTTTTACTAGAGCAAGTTTACTTTGCTGAACTGCTTCAGTTAATATGCCCAACTATATAAACAGATAGATGTGCGTGACTGTAGGCTGTGTAAGTAGTTATGAGTAAATGTGTCTACTGAACATTTTAACAATAACCATGGTGCATCTTATAAAGTGCAGTGGCTGGGAAAGTCTGTTTGATTGCCTGTAAACTGCTTGTTTTTGAGAATGTGATTACTGAGCTCAGAGCCCTTCCATTCACTCTTCTTGTAAAGACATTGTGAGCAGATATTAAGGCATGACAGATTGTACCTGGATGGTATGTAGGATGCTTGCTGCAGCTGCTGCATCTTCCAAAGTGTGTGTCCACAGTCTGCAGAAGGAAATCTGGGTACACAGAGGAGACTTGAATGTCCAAGACTACAGAAGCTGTACAGAGACCAAACAGGCTGTGGAGCTGAGCCGCAGGCCCTGCAGATGTCAGGTAAAGTGGTAATACTCTGTTCATCAGCGTTTAGTGTGTGAAACTTCAGCAGGGCATATTGATTAGTGTTGAAGGTTTTACTGCAATTAAATCCTCCCTCCATTACCCTGATGACTGCTAGATTTCTTTGGTAAAAGTGAAGTTTTGATCTTGAAAGACGACACTAGGGTCAGAACAGGTAAAAAAAATGGGCTACTAAATAAATTTAAATGACAGCAGAAAAATAGGGCAATTGACATGTCTGCTCACAGCCTGATGTGTTTCAGCCAATTGACACAGGCACTCCTAATCTTAACACTTCATGGACCATCTTCTTACTTCCTCCACTGAGCCACTCAATAAGGTCCTTCTTAGATCCAGCTCAACCAATGAGTGCTGCTTAACACAATATTTGCATAACAAGATATTTAATTGAAAATTGTTTTTTATAAAATAGAATGCAATGCTAAGATTTAATCATGTTTTCGATAGTTCATTAATAGTTTATTGTTCTCTATGTAATAATGTTTATGAGAACCTTCACTGAAATCCCTGAAATCTACCAGAATTGACCCCAAACAAAAAGTCCCTCCTTTTACTCCCCATAGGCTCACCACTTCCAACTCAGTGCTGTTCACACCTTTTGTTTCACAAGCTTTCCAAATTCACTCAGTTGCCATTCTCGGTCAGACGTCTTATCCTGACCTCAGTTCTGCTTCTGCTCGGAAGAGTACCTTTCCAGTGTGTCCTAAGATTTCAGAACATAATTTTTTGTAACTTATGCTGAGAAATGACAAAAATACAATGTTTGCATAAGGCAGAAGTAGATTTTATCATTGGGGAGTGATATCGGATGGTGGGTAATCACCCTGGTCTTGAAACCCCCTGCCTAGGGGTTTTTGTCCACATGACTGTAATGTTATTGTTGTCTTTTTCCAGTTTGGACTGATAATTCTGTTGATCATTTACACCTTTTCTGTGGATCCATGGGGGTCACTCTTGTTGTTAAGTGCTCTGGGACTACTGCAGTATGTTGGGAAAGGTGCAGGGTAATATCAAGCTGAACTGATATAAATGGAATAGAATTGTTAATTTGTTTAGTTAAGTTGTGTTTTTTATTTATGCATTATTTTCAGCAGTGGATATCTGGTCTCCTGTTGTGTGTGAAATGTTCACTCTTTATAAAGTTCTCTGCCCCTGAGTTAGGAAACGCTCACTCTGTACAGTACTCTGCCCCTGAGTTAGGAAACGCTCACTCTGTACAGT
>JABJVR010047944.1:14593-26016 GCA_025773905.1 Chitala chitala
CCCTGAGTTAGGAAACGCTCACTCTGTACAGTACTCTGCCCTTGAGTTAGGAAACGCTCACTCTGTACAGTACTCTGCCCCTGCTTCCTCTTTCACGTGCTTTTTGCTGTTTTTCTGTTTCTTGGTTCTTTAAGAGCATTTCTTCCATAGCTCTGATGTAGTTTACAACGACCCATCTTTTTTTGTGCATAAATTAACTGTTAATTGGCTCACATTAATTTTAGGGGGACATGAACTTTAGTGTTTAATTGACAAAGAGAATATATTGAGCCTTCTATAGTGGTGACAAATGAGATGACCAGACTGGAAGGTGAGGCTGGCAGGAAATAATCAGGAGTCTTATTCAGTGCGACCTGTGTGGTCTTTGTCATTTTCTTTGTTTAATTTGGGAGCGTTTGCAGCCCAGACAGAGTAACTCCTGAATTTGTTTCACACAAGACTCTTAATTATCTGTGCTCATTTAGATTAGCGTAAATCCATTTGATTGATCTATTACACCGTTTATAATCTCTGCTGATATACAGTATATTGCTGCACTAAATATCTTCCAGGATTTCTCAGAAAAACTAAAGTTTTACCATCGTGATACTAAAGGTAACTCCGTTACCACAAAAACAGCTCTCTAAAATCTGTTGTTGAACCACCCGGTTAACATTTCTCCATGTATGCTTGACAAAGGTCCCACGAAAGGAGATTTGCAGTTTTTACCCCTTTCTATGATTCAGTTTTTTAATGATTCCCTTAACGTTCAGCAGCTAGTTTACCGCTTCACAGCAGCTAGTTTAGCACCTCACAGCAGCTAGTTTAGTACCTCACAGCAGTTAGTTTACCGCCTCAGTAGCTAGTTTACCACCTCACAGCAGCTAGTTTACCGCCTCACAGCAGCTAGTTTATTTCCTCTTAGCAGCTAGATTACCACCTCAGCAGCTGGTTTAGCGCCTCACAGCAGCTAGTTTACCGCCTCAGCAGCTAGTTTAGTGCTTCACAGCATCTAGTTTACCACCTCAGTAGCTAGTTTATTGCCTCACAGCAGCTAGTTTAGCACCTCACAGCAGCTAGTTTAGCGCTTCACAGCAGCTAGTTTACCACCTCAGTAGCTAGTTTATTGCCTCACAGCAGCTAGTTTAGTGCTTCACAGCAGCTAGTTTACCGCCTCAGTAGCTAGTTTAGCGCTTCACAGCAGCTAGTTTACCGCTTCACAGCAGCTAGTTTACTGCCTAATTTAGGGAGAAGCGCCTGTCATCTCATTTCTTTCTGATGTCATTTTGCACTTTCGGTAATTGCAGCCAATACTTCTTTGTTGTCTTGGCTACTGAACGCCTACAGAGCAACTGGTCAGCATGGCGGAGTGTTGTGGTACCTGCAACCCCTACTCTGGACCAGATGCACCAAAGTACACCTTCACATTTGGAGCAAAAACACACAACCCCTAGGTGCTGAACCATGTACCTTGAATATGGCTGGAGATTTGAATGTGGCATAATAGTAACTGAGAAGGAACCACCACAATATTCAGTACAGCAGAACTCAGATGTATGAGACAATGAATGTGTAACGTGTTGTGTTGAACACAGTGACTCCGAGGGTCATGTGACCAAAGCCGTCTCTGACCTCAGTGTGTTCCCTAACCAAGATAAACGGACTATGCCGAGTGTGATTAGTCTGAGGTTGAGGGACAGGAGAGCATGCTGGGAAGCAGGGAGTTCTGACTACCTCGGAGGAGCAGAGGAGTTATGGCGATAGTCAATCTCCCACACGCTCCCAATACCCCTCGCTGTCTGATCAGCCATCCTGTGGAGCTCCTCTTTCATGTCCACTGTGGGCCGCTGGGACCCGCTTAAATCACCAACCTTTCTTTGTAAAAAATAAGATCAGAGAGTGGAGGCAGCTGAGCAGAAGGACTTTTAGGTCTTGCTGTTGTACCCTTGGGTGAAGAACTTCTGTGAAATTATCCACAACTATAAATGGGTCAGGTATAAACTGTAAGCTGTGTGATGTCAGCTTGTATATCAGCTGTGCTCAGGGGCTCTGCTGACACCACAGCTACATTGTCATGTCAGCTGGAGCATTACCAGTAAAACATGTAGGTGACTGGTGACCTCAAAAACATTAAAAGAGTGGCTTGAAAGAAACATTATCTACTACGAAATGTCTGCCAACATATAGGTTGTCACTAAGATCTGACACTTGCTAATATTTTGTTGAATATTGTTGCATATAAAATATTTTGAGGGTGTGAGATTTAGTTTGTTAAAGGTCGTGTGTGCATGTATGATGTTAATTTGAACCTAATCCCCTGCTGTAATTGGTCCAATTATTGGTTAATTTCCTGTGCTATTTTTATTGGTGCATTTCATCAAGATAAATGATTGATAAATACATGACATACAGCAAGGTAGCTGCAATTTAAAATTTTAATTAGTCATTTAAAAAAGTGAAAAGCCACATAGAGTCAGATAGAAAGGTTGGGTCAGTACTGAGGTATGAGATGCAGGCGTCTGTGCCCGGAGGCCATGACCTGTATCCATCTCAGGTGTTCCTGTCAGGGAAGCTGACCTGCTGGATCTTTTGCATGTTGGCATCAGGTGGACAGCACTAACAGAACCATACCAGAACACTGAATAGAGGTGCAATACAGTGTAGAGTAGCTCGCATTGTGGCACTAGTACCTGAACACCAGATTGAACCGTTAAGTGAAATTTTTGCCATTGTTAGGCAGCAGAAGCTATGACTAACAGCCTAGCTTCCTGTTATCCTCGGAAAGGCACGAATTGGAGCGAGACTCAAGTCCAGTCTTGGGAAGCTATAATCCCTCCTAATTGAGAGATATAATTCAAAGCTATAGAGCTGAACATTTGCACTTTCTGACCCTGATATTTCTAATTACAGCTTAATTTTCACCCTTTGCAGTTTTCAAACTTGTGTTAGATGATGTGGATAAGTGATGTACTTAAAGCCCAGCTTTAACTAAGGACTATTACACTTAGTCAGCTCAGGAAGGTTGGACAAAATATTTATTAATTCATTCATGCGTTTTTCAGAACGCCTCACCCTGGGCCCGTGGTGATATTGAAGCCTGAAGATATTATGTGAAAGTAAAATGTTTGATATTAACCAGCAACGCTCATGAGTTTTGGCCATCTTCTGCATGTATAAATAAGGAATATAAAGTATATTGTGAATTTAAAAACATTTTTAAATGGAGCTTTTAACCTAGGTCCAACCCAGTATTACTTAAAAAAAAAAAGTCATTGTTGTGCTGCTTCAGGGCATTTTAGTTTGGGTCATCGTGTTTCATAGCAATGCATTTAGGATGGATCCATTTCAGTTTGCTATATTGCAAATACATTTCTAGCCAGGTCCTAATCAGTTTTTCCCAATAGAACGTGAGACAAACATAAGCATGAAAAGGTGATTGGACAGATCTTGTCACATCTTACCTGAATACCTTCTGAGACTAATTTAGCAGACAGGTTTAATGCCAAATATCTTCTGCTGAATGCAAGGTGAAAAATCTTTGGTGAAGTTCGCCTGATCATTGAGTTTGTCCAGTTTGTTTCTGCTTCTGTGATCTTCTCTGGCTGGCTGGTAAGAAAGGCCCTCTGCTGATTGGGTGTGCCTTCTGCACAGCTTTCATGCCCATTTGCTGATCCCGCTAACCTTTCCATCATGGTATGAGCAAACGGGGTCTGTGATGCCGTCCGTTTTGTTTAACAAAGCTGCAGTGGCTCATGGGTGTGAGGATGCACTCACATGTTTTATTTGTCTAACCTTTTTCCTCACCTTCTCTGTTGCTGTGTGGCATGACAGAAGCAGAAGGCAAGGGTGAATCACCGGTGCTGCTACTGAACTTCAGTTTTCTTCATGTCGGCTGTGCGGAAATGCTTTAAAATTACGTTGAACCACAATAAAAAGCCCTTCCAAAATAACATCTACATCCATCATGTGACACAGCTTCACCCATAATCTTGTACAAACTCACTGATGAAAGTATAGTTCAGTTTATATTTATGTGCAGACAAACAGCTGCCAAGTGTTATGCGTGTGGGACGTCTTCTGAAGCATCATCCTGGTGCCACTCGTTCACACACCCAGGTCACCAGTGGCCATGTGGCCCGATGCCTTTAAACCATTAATGAACAGTCAGGAGAAAGATGAGGCATCACTGGGCCCAGGGGGTGGGATTGTGTGCTGTCATTCACTGTCTGTTTTAACCAAAGGGAAGCAGGTTACATCAGTCATTGACTGGCAGGGTACAATGGCTGTGTAATGTAGGATTTGAAGCCCAGGCTTTATCATCACTGTTAACAGGTTTCTATGCTGAGCAGATGTGCTCTGTGATTGAAAGGAGTGTCGCAAAGGAACAAAGCACACACCTGTGTTTGATTGGCAGGAAGGGGGGGAAAAAACCCATTTAACACATGCTGGTATTAAAACATACTAACAATAGTTTCTCTGTAACCAAGAACAATGTGGAGATAATGAAGGATCAACAGAAAGAGCCCAGGATCTCAGCAGGCAAGAGACGGCTTGGCTCTTCTGTGCGATTAACAAATCTCTGAGTTTCTCGCACGTTCACTTCTCAACGCTGAGACACCTAACTGCAGTACTCCACACAGGATGAACATTCAGATGTGCTTTCTCAACGCCAGGAGAAGAGAAAGCAAAGAATTCAGCTGTAATGTACATCAGAGACTGCCTTCGCAAAGAGCTGCTGTTGAATAGAGTGCTTACTCTGGCAGTTAAATAGGGTGCCTTTGTGACAAAGTGAAGATACAGCACAGAACAGCACTGGGCATCTGGAGAGCCGTCATACCAAAGCTGGGGAAGACAGCCACCCAGGGCTTGTCTGCACAAAGGGACCGTTCTGTGATTTCACCCTTATACTCTCCTACTTTGGCCTCATGCTAACACAAAGCCAGGTAGTTGCTCACCAAAAAAGGTTTGGTTAACAGTGTCGTGTCTGGATCTTATGACCAACCAGCTTTGACACGGCCTGCACAAACCTACGGCATGCACGGTGAGCTCTCTACGGGAACAAGGGCAATCACCCTGGAGATGACAGCAGAGTGCCGTTCACCAACTCCACGCATGTGCAAATCCTCTCACGTAGGTGGACCATCGAGTCTCGAAGAAGATGTGTGTGCATGAGGACAGGTAAAGCCACAGAAAGTGAGGCTCCTTTGTCCATTGTGCATTTGGGAAAGGGTGGAGGTGATAATAAGTGTGAGACTGCATGGCAGGTCGCATGTGAGGAGGAGGAGGAGGAGGACTGCCCTTTATCTCTCTAAGCAGCTTCCTCAGCTTACTGTTGAGTAGTGTAGAATGGCAGGACTGCTCTCACAGGCCCTGCAGCTCTGTATTGTAACAGCATTATAAAGACTTTGGCTATAGACACACACACAAACACACACATACATTTTATTTATTGCTTATTTTGCTAAACTGGCAATTTTTTATTTATAAATTATAACATGCTGTATTTTATGGAATGAAAAACTATGTCAAGCAGAAGCAATTTTGAACTGAATGTTTGGTTTGAATCTTCTGTCACTTCAGTTCTGAAAAATAAAAAAATAGAAAAAGAAAATGCTAATAGGAAGTGTAACAGAGCTGGCTTATCCCCTGTGTTCCTGGTGGGTGATGTGCAGTCATGTTGGACTGATGTTCTGCTCTGTAGATTACGTTTAAAGATGAAGACGTTGGACAGAGCCGTAATGAAGATCCTGGTGAAATACATGGAGCGGAGCGTTTAAAAGGCTGAACAGGTCTCTGCATTGTGGCAGTCAGCAGAGAAGCAGTGGCAGAGGTACCCGAATATCTGGACAGCTGTTCTTCTGTACAGGTGACGGGTGTCTCCATGTCTGGCAGTGAGGAGTGAGTTGCAGCCCCAGCCTTTCAGCCTCTTTGTCTCTTGTCTCCACGCCATGTTCTCTTGTCTCCACGCCATGCATGCGCTCCCTCAGACTTACTCTACTTACACAATAAAAGAAAAAAAAAACCCTCCCTCCAAACAGAAAAGAGGGGACTGTCTGCCCCCCCATGTACTTTGATTAGTTTTCTGTGAACAAACACCAGTGTGGAGTACTTCTCAATGTCATCGGCTGCTTTTTGTGGGCCTCTTGGCTTTAGAACTTACATGACCTTGGTAGGGTTAAGGTCACATGACCTTATACCACTACTTTGGGAAATACTGCATTCTTACTAATCTACACACATCATGTATGTGTGTATTAACTTCATGGAACCACATACTGTATGTAGTTCTGGCAGCCTACCTCATATCACAGTTTTTTTCTCAAGTAGACCTGATCTCAACCACAGTCCATCTGTCAACAACATGACCAAAACGAAGCCGCATTGACACAGACTCAGAGCCTAATTGTGCCTGTTGTTATCGAGGATTAACAAGCAAGCAAATTAATGTCTAACAAGCTGAGAAATGAACACCTTCTTTTGCAACAATTCCTTTTATGCTTAATTTTTGATCAATAATCATGCTAATCAGTGCCTCCAAAGACTCTTGCTTTTATAGTGCATTTGTTACTGTGTTTTATAAGTGAAGCTTTCTTGCTTCCCAATTATCCTTTTTTATTGTTTGCAATAATAAAATTATCTTAGGAAGGGATGAACACAAACACAAACATGTTAAGAAGAGATAAGTTTGTCTAATACCCTCTTTAAGTTTGGATATCTGTAGACAAGAGCTTGTTTTTATTCCTCTGGGTGTGTGAGCAAACCCCGTCACCGAGAACCCAACTCGGTGCGGCTCGTGTGCCAAGGCCGGCTCCAGGGCACGAACTCAACACGATCACTCTGTGCTGACGAGTCTGCCGTGTAAGCGTCACCCGCCAGGAGACGTCAGCTCGCCGTGCGTTGTCTTCTATCGGCTGTACTGCGAGAGCATTGTAGACATGCTCATAACAATAAACACTTGTAGTCAGTTGGAAAAAAGCACACACCCCAACTACGACAGGTTAATCTGGGTATAGGCTCAGATCTGCAGAGAGGAACGTCTGTTGTACCTTTGATAAGAACACTATAACTGTTTTAAAAATGAATAAGTGCAGCACAGTACTTCCCCAAAGTGAGGTTGTGCTAGTTGAGCACATATACTGAACACATGTAGGCCCTTGTATGCAAGGGACCATTAGTGTTAATACTGCTGCCATGACACAGACTGCTCAGTAATGGCCTTGTAACCACTTGTTTGGTGTTGAGTAAGCAAAAATGATACAGTATTGACCACTAAGCAGAAAAAGGACAGTTTTAGACAGCGCAGGTGATGTTCCACCTGCCATAGAACACACAGATACTCCATTGTGAATTTTGAGAAGGAAAAAGGAAATTTAAGATGCAACCCACCTTTATTAATGTATTTAGTTACTTATAAAAAAGTGGTGAATGGCAAGAAATGTATTTCAGTATACAAATCAAAGGTTTGAATAAAGGTAGAAATTCATCAAAAAGGAACACCTGATCTGGCACTTCATTTCATGACCATCTCCATGTGGAGATGCACCCAGAGCTCTTCTGAGGTGCCTTTGATGTGTGAGCTGAACTATAAAAGTACCACGGAATGTTTAACATATTGTTTTATAATATCAGTGAAATACTGCAGACCGCATCTTTGTTTAGTACGTACTGTACCGTACTGTAAATCCCTCTCAGACAGTGTCTTTGTTTAGCACATACTGTACCATACTGTAAATCCCTCTCAGACAGTGTCTTTGTTTAGCACATACCGTACCGTACTGTAAATCCCTCTCAGACCGCGTCTTTGTTTAGCACATACTGTACCGTACTGTAAATCCCTCTCAGACAGTATCTTTGTTTAGTACATATTGTACCGTACTGTAAATCCCTCTCAGACCGCATCTTTGTTTAGCACATACTGTACTGTACTGTAAATCCCTCTCAGACAGTGTCTTTGTTTAGCACATACTGTACCGTACTGTAAATCTCTCTCAGACAGTGTCTTTGTTTAGCACATACTGTACCGTACTGTAAATCCCTCTCAGACCGCGTCTTTGTTTAGCACATACTGTACCGTACTGTAAATCCCTCTCAGACAGTGTCTTTGTTTAGCACATACTGTACCGTACTGTAAATCCCTCTCAGACCGCGTCTTTGTTTAGTACAAAACCATCATTTCCTTACCAGATTTTGGTACAGTTCACGTTTGTGATTTTTCCCATTTTGTATAAGAATGATGATTGTCCCCACTCTGTTAGAGCATCATAATTTTAATGTCTCTATGTTTCTTTTCCTCACCGTACAATGATACTGTACTGCCTGTGTGAGCTGACATTGTTACATGTGACCTTTGACCTTAGTGCTCACCGCTGCTTGTTGCCAGTCAGTGACCTATATGCCCCTTACAGAGATGCTGGTGGAGGTCCCCCACATGCCAGCTGAGATGACCTGGGCACACTAACCCTTGGCTGACTCTGTTGCCATGGTGCAGATGCTTTTGCTCAGAGATGACACACTCTCAGTATACTCTGAGCAGCAGCATGATGTACACATATGCACCACTTCTAATGTATGTGATCCTAAAAATAACTGTTGTGCCCACATTTCAGAACCACCAGGAGTGGATGTAAAAATGCAGAGAGCGTATATCCTTCCTCTGCAAGGTGCCAGACACACCTGTTAACAACAGCTCATCTTCTGGAAGGTAAGACAGTAATCCTTATGATCAGCATTCACAGAGGCTCGTTAACTCAGATGTCTTAATCACTTTGTGCAGTGGTGGCAAATACTCACTCAGAGGCAGAGGTTTGTCAGATGAATGGTTAAAGTCATGTGACGCTCAGAACAGGCAGTGTTAGCACGGTTACCAGCCCATTACATGTTAATCTCTCCTTTGCTTTTTTCAAGCCACTCCTGACCCAAGATGGAGTATGAATAATAAAGGTTAATTTGCTTTCATGAATAGTGTGTTATAGATGTAATATCCTATCAGACCAACACCTAGTATGGCTGATCCATACATTACTCTCCCTCAGGTATGCGAAGCCATGTTGCATTAATGGCATTTCCGATCTGAGGAGATGAATATATCATTAAAATCTGGGTGAAATGACTGACGGTGAGGTTGAGTGTTCGAGGCTCTCCTTGATGCTGACAGACACAGAACTCCAGTGAAGACAGTGTGTTTGAAACTCCTCACTTCCAGGCCACAAGAGCAATCTGTATCCATCGATTCTCCTATTTACTGGACCACCTGACTTTTTTACACCTGTTTCATCTTTTTCTTGTGATTAAACGCCCCCCGGCTGAAGGTAGATATGAAATCTTGTGTCAGACAAGGAGATGGATGCAATCACACAGGACTCTGTTTTTATACCAGAAAGCTACAGCTAGCTACAAAAGTGGATTAAATGCTGTAGTGCCTGCAAAACTGGACTCCACTGAATCTCATCTCAGAAGGGGCTTCTGTTGAACCCAGCACAGTGAATGTGTCTCTGTCTAAATACAGGTCAGTAAACTGACAGGAGCAGTTCTGGACATAGAGAGGAAACTCACTGAGTAGATGTCAAGAAGACGGAGAGCCAGAACATATTTTGGCCAGCAGAGAGAAGAGAGTCTGCGCATGTTCATATTCTCATCTCAGTATGAGTCCCACTTTAAAAAGCGCTCCGTTTCTATGGATAGAAGGGGCACACATTATTGACACTGTATCTCTGTTGGTAATAATGCAGGCCTTTGAAACTGGCACTGTATAATTTCACATCCATTCTGTTCTCTCACTGTAGCTATTTTTAGAGTTAATTTTGCACTCATAGTGGCAAATTATCCTATTTTTCAAATGAAACTGCAAATATACTTATTGTCATAAAATGTCATAATACAAACTAATGTTGTTGCACATAATTACACTAGATTGTTCATGAAATAAACCTATTTTTGCTCCCCCCCCCACAAAAATATTGTTTAAAAGTTATCCTAGTTTTCCATTTTGGAGTCAGATCTAAGTAATTACTAAGCTACCCCGAGGGAACTGGCTTACACTTTTAATGCAGATATCATGCTTTCTGTTGAAAGGGGGTGACACTCCTGTGCTGCATGTCATTCATGACTGCTAAAGTTGCTAAAAAACCTTATTAAACCAAATTCATTGTCTTTGTTTGCATATCAAGTGCTTTCCCAGGTAACGTGATATTGCATTTGAGTATATTCTGAAGACATTCAGGCTAAGGGGAGCATTCAGTTTTTTATGACATTTACACCTGGAAGCTCTTGAAGACAGCATGTCTAGTCCAGGTTCACCTCTCCATGTGCTCTGCACCTGTCCATTTTTATCTCAAATATATTTTTATCACCATCTAATGAATGAAGTATCAAAACTCTATGCAGACGAAGGGTTAAGCTGGTTCCCCTTTGGTCCTGCCAAACTCAGTGCTTCCCACTCTGTGTCTAATGATGGCAGCCACATGTTATTCCCAAGATATGTCATTTACTTGGGCCAGAACTACACCAGTTGAGCTACGTTCTTAAAATTACTCAAAATAACCAATTATCCAGCTTTGAGTGAGACACAGCGAAGCCCCCGGGGTGCCCTGAGTCCTGACACTAACACAAAGGAAAGGTCTCCTGTCATGTGGTCTAAATATAGGTTTGTTTCCTTCACTGTTTTTCCCAACCATCTCTCAGGAATTACGGGGGATGGGGACAGTGGTGGAAGTAGACAGGTACATCCCTTTAAAACAAAAAGAGGTTGGATAAAAGAAAATCAGCTCCTCTGCCACTGAGATATCACAGCAGATGATTTACCCCCTCCCTCTCTTTGTAAGCCCCCCCACCTCCACCCCAAATGTATAATTTGAAAGCTTTATTGTCTCCTCATCATTGGAAGTACTTCATTCTGTTTAAAGAGTGTGTGGATGTATTGGCCAGTGAAGGCATTACTGATGGAAGCATTACAATCAAAAACAATGACCTCATAGTAACAGCCCCAATCATCACTCTACCCCTAATGTCACTCTATCTCTCTCATCACTCTACCCCTAAAGTCACTCTATCCCTCTCATCACTCTACCCCTAATGTCAGTCTATCCCTCTCATCACTCTACCCCTAATGTCAGTCTATCCCTCTCATCACTCTACCCCTAACGTCACTCTGTCCCTCTTATCACTCTACCCTAATGTCACTCTATCCCTCTCATCACTCTACCCCTAATGTCAGTCTATCCCTCTCATCACTCTACCCCTAATGTCACTCTATCCCTCTCATCACTCTACCTCTAATGTCACTCTATCCCTCTCATCACTCTACCCCTAATGTCACTCTGTCCCTCTCATCACTTTACCCCTAACATCACTCTATCCCTCTCATCACTGTACCCCTAACATCACTCTATCCCTCTCATCACTTTACCCCTAACGTCACTCTAAACCTCTCATCACTTTAACCCTAA